>JANAVB010033417.1:4473835-4601335 GCA_029216955.1 Iris pallida
ATATATATGATATATATATATATATATAATATATATATACACATAACATATATTTAGAGGGAGGGTGAGAGTGTGTGTGTATAAATAATATATAATATATAATATATCTAGAATATATATATTATATATATATATAATATATATATATATATATATACATACACATAATATATTTAGAGGGAGGTGAAATGAGAGAGAGGGTGAGAGTGTTTGTATATGTGTGTGAGGGGGGTCATGGGAAGGGGTAGTGTGTGTGTGTGGGTGATAGTGAGAGGGGGGGGTCCAGTTCTCAGGAAAACTGAGAAAGGGCACAACACACACACACATTACATATATATACACACCTATACTACCTATATATATACATATATACACTCACATACACTTACACTATACCCACACACTCATATACATATATACATTTTTTTTATATACAATATATACACAAAATATACATATATATACACATCAAAAATCGATTTGAAACTCAAATAAAATACAGGAAAAATACCAAGTTACTGTTCATTACTGAACATATAGGGGTAACCCCAAATTCGAGTCAAAAATGACCTAAGGCCCGAAACCCAAGGTTGGTAATCGTGTCCCCATACGTGTAGGTGTCGTGTGTGTCCATGGGAGTCCACCACGACACGACACGGCGTGTCAAGTGGTCAAAAATGCAAATCGGGTAAACTGCAGTGTCCCAGCGTCGTGCACGCGTGCACCTAGCTCTAGGACACGACACACGTGTCTAGGAGTCTCGTGCTCGTGTCCCTAGGTTCGCCTAGGGTCAGGCTAGGTGTCTAGCTACCTGAGTCGTTGTAATGCCTGTAGTTCGTATTACGTATCTTGGAATACGTGTACGTATTTTATTTTGTATTGCATATCTCTTGGCTTGGCTCGGTTTATTTTGGGTTGGTTCGGCTAGGCTTGGGTTGCCTTGGTTCATCATGAACCAAAAGGTGAACCCTCCTACCTACCACCACCCTCCTTTATTAACCCATTCCTTCATTCTCTCTCTTCATTATTCATCTTCTTCTCCACATTTACTTCTTCAACCACCAGGAGGGAGAGAGAGGAAGAGCTTAGGCAAGTGCAAACTTGCTTCATGATGGATCTCATGCTTTATTGTTCCATTCTCTTCCTTACTAGATTCTAAGCCTCTTTAGAACTGGAAGTTTTCGGTTTTGATGGTTATATTTTTGTAGATCTAAGTTTTAACTTCCTTCTTGTTTAATTTTCTTGGTTTTGATCTCTAAAACTTGGTTATTTTTGAAAACTAATGGTTCTATATTGTAGAGAATTCAATTTTATTCAGTTTTGGCTTTTGTTTCGCTTGATTTCAACTCCGGATGAGTAAGTTATGGCCATTACAAGTTTTCGGAACTTTCATGGCTGAACTTGCTGTTTGGGGACGATGAATCCCATGCGCCGGGAACCTCATGCGCCCGGGAGGCCATGTGCCGGGAGGCCATGCGCCGTGAAATTCCGGCAACGCATTCCTTAACTCCGAGCGTGTCATGCGCGTAGGTTTCTTACGCGCATGTATTGAAGACGCAACGTGAGTTTCTCATGCGCCGATTTGTGCAAGAATCCCATGCGCCGATTTGTGTAGGAATCCCATGCGCCGATTTATGCAGGAATTCCATGCACCGATTTGTGCAGGAATCCCATGCGCCGATTTGCGCAGGAATCCCATACGCCAATTTGTGCAGGAATTCCATGCGCCGATTTGTGCAGGAATCTCACGCGCCGATTTGTGCAGGAATCTCATGCGCCGATTTGTGCAGGAATCTCATGCGCCGATTTGTGCAGGAATCCCATGCGCCGATTGTGCAGGAATTTACTGTTTTTGCCTGTTTAAGTTGTTTTGTAGCTAGAATCTTGAAAACTCAAAACATGAAAGTTGTAGATCTTTTCCTTGGCTTCAAGAATATGTTATTAGTTATTTTATACAATCTTTCTCATTCATGATAATGTAAGAATAGAACACGATAGTGGCCCGCGGTGGCGCACTCTTGACAAGTAAACTGATATGACAAGTATGAAAGGTCTGGACACCGTGGACGATTGCGTTTGTACAAATAAACCAGTACTGTCTTGCATCATGTCTAGGATGGGGATCCCTGAGTACCACGGTCAGGGGTACCTACTGAAATT
Source organism: Iris pallida (assembly GCA_029216955.1). NCBI lineage: Eukaryota > Viridiplantae > Streptophyta > Magnoliopsida > Asparagales > Iridaceae > Iris > Iris pallida. Next base: position 4,475,996 of record JANAVB010033417.1, read on the forward strand.
GACTAAGGCTAATTAACTAGAATGATTCAGTAGTCATGAAGAGATTCCCAGCTACAGGCAATCCCGTTATCTGGGCGCATTAAGTAGACTTGTAGCCTACCGACGAGTAGGGCACATTTCCAGCACACAGTCACGTGTTGCATTCTTCATAACGGACATTCGACCCGGATAACCGGATGGTCTGCAGGGCTTGTGGCTGTTGGGATAATCTCATTGCATCTTGCTAGTAACTAGGCCTGTGATAACCCTAGTTAGTTAAAAGTATCAAGCCGTACTCTTGATTGGCCGTGATTGATTGGATGAAGTTTATTCCAGCTTAGTCTTATCCTGATCCTGTACAAGATTGTATCAGGACATGATTCTTGTATCGATAAATGATGGGATACCAAGTTCTGTTCAGATGAAGGGTTACAATCCCGGTCCTTGTTTGGTTTAAGGGTTGTAACTTGGCTATCTGAATAGTTCCATGGTTATCTTATCATATATCGTCCTGCTTATTGTGCCCGCCTTAACAATAAAGATCAGGGGTCCAGTTCTGTTCAGGCGAAGGGTTACAACCCCGGTCCTTGTTTGGTTTAAGGGTTGTAACCTGGCTTCCGGAGCAATTCTGTGTCCTCTCTTCATTTATTATCTTATTGTAACCCCCTGTCATGCTCGTCATATTTTACCTTTACTTCAATACCATGATTATTATGCTGGCCTTAACAATAAAGATCAGGGGTCCAGTTCTGTTCAGGCGAAGGGTTACAACCCCGGTCATTGTTTGGTTTAAGGGTTGTAACCTGGCTTCCAGAGCAGTTCTGTGTCCTCTCTTCATTTATTGTCTTGTTACCTTATCAATAGTAATTGAGGCGGGTTTCTATTCAGGCGAAGGATTGCAACCCCGGTCCTTGTTTGGTTTAAGGGTTGCAGTCTGGCTACTTGAATGGTTTCTCCGTGTTCAATACATTATTGTTATCTCAGCTATTATCAGTATCTTTTAATTACCTTACTATTTATTTGTGATATGCTAGTTTTAGTTCCTAAGTGAAGCCTCCTTTGTGGCACTTGCTCTTTCTGGGGTCTGACCCAGCTAGTTTTGTGTGGCCAGATATCGGAGCAGCACCAGAGGATCTACCTACTATCCAGCCAGATGGTGACCACCAGACGTAACCCTGGCAACGAGTGGGTTTCTTTTTGTCCTCCCACTTTATTGTAAAATTATTCTTTTGAGGCATTTAGCCGGCGAGTACGTGTTAGCTCGTATTGCACCTTTATTTACTGTCTGCCTACGGGCTGTAACATGATTGACAAATCCTAGGGTTGATCATGTATTGACTAAAACTCTTGCTAGTCCTGACATTTTGTACGACTAGCTTCATGATCATCCAATATGTAATGTATGGGATGCCTTACTATTGTATATTGATGCTCTAATATCTTGTGACTGCTATTACTTGCTTGTGATTGAGACAATAGGTTTGATCTTGACCATAGGAGACTGATGGATTGTAGTTGAACCCTCATATATCTAGACAGCCGTGACCGTATAGTGACGTGGATTCCATTTCATTATACGTAGCTGGCTATGTCTGCCCCCGCTCTCCAGTATTCTGGTTCTGGGGCGTGACATGGTTTAAGTGGTGGCCCATGCAGGTCTTGTAATTCAAGATATATGAGGGTTTACCGAATAGATGTCTCAATCAGTACTCGCCCTTGATCTCTACTCGTATCCTCTTGATCCCTGAAAATCTTGACCTGATCACATGATTGTATCGTTGATCTGTCCTGGTCCTTCCTTATTGTTCCCTATGTCGTCTTCTTCAGCGGCATTGTTCCTGGACCTGCCGATCAGCCAGGCGGAGCACCTCCCGCGGACCAGCAGCAACCTGAAGATCAAGCCCAGCATTCAGGAGTAGCCTCCAGAGTCGTGCCCACCGAAGGAGAACCACCAATTCAGCCTGTCCAGCCTGCAGAGCCTAAGGATGGCACTTTGGTGGGTCTCATCAGGTCCTTATTAGCTTTCCAGGATCGTCGCGGAGATGCCTTGTACCAGGCGGTGGCAGATGCCTTGACCAGAGAAGGTCATCAGGGTAATAGCGCGGCCAACAGCTTCAAGCGCTTGAACCCTCCCTTCTTCGACGGCAGTGAAGATGCGATCGCTGCAGATGCTTGGCTTCAGGACACAGAGGTGATTCTAGAAGCAGCCAGGACTCCAGAGAATGAGAAGGTGGCTGTAGTGCGCCTGCAGTTACTAGATCTTGCCCGCAGCTGGTGGACAGCGCAGGCCGATGGATTAGTGGCCCCTATTTCATGGGCAGTATTCAGGGAGAGATTCCAGACCAAGTATTTTGATGCTGTAGCTCGGTATGATCTACAGACGAGGTTTACCAATCTGAAGCAGATGGGCAGGACGGTCGATGGATATACGGCCGAGTTCTCCAGGCTTAGTCGGTTTGCTCCCACCTTGGTGGCAACCGAGTTCGATAGAGCCCAGCGGTTCCAGCAGGGGCTTCATCTGGAGATTTTATTGGCGGTGGAGCAGTTTGAGCATCAGACTTTTGATGCAGTGTTGAGAGCAGCCATGAGGCATGAATATACCTCCCAGAGGATTGTGGACAGGACCGGAGGTCGAAAGCGATCTCACGGTCAGATGAATCAGTCATCAGCACCAGCCCCGGCAGCCAGGACTTTGACCATTGGAGCTCCGAGGCGGGCGGCCTCAGTGACGTCGGTTCAGCATTCCATCCCGACGCACCCTCAGCAGCAGAAGCAGAAGCATTCTTCCGCAGTGGGATGTTCACACTGCGGGAAGCCAGGACATGTGGTATCAGAATGTCACAGAGCACAGGATTTGTGCTTGGTTTGTGGTGCTCCGGACCACAGGGTTGGGAACTGCCCGAACAGGGGGAGCTCGTCGGCCTTCTCTAGTCCTTCAGTTAGAGGACCAACACCAGTCCAGCAGCAGCAGCAGCTGCAGTACCCGTTTCCGAGGCCATTGCCGACGCAGGCCCAGGCGTTCCACCAGCAGAGACCGCAACAGTATGCCCAAGCCCAAGCCCTGATCCAGAGCAGGCAGAGGAATTTTCAGCAGAGGGGACCCGCACCCAGAGGACATGGTCAAGTGCTGGCCTTGACCATGGGATAAGAAGGAATAGCACCAGGTGAGGTGGTGGCAGGTACTATTCTCGTCAATACCTTTCCAGCTTCAGTATTATTTGATTCTGGTGCCTCGCATTCATTTATGTCTGTACGATTTGTGACACGGGTAGGACTGGAGCCCGAGTCATTATCAGTAAGGCTCAATATACTTACTGGTAACGGACTTGTGGGAGTAGATAGAGTGTTTTCCTCGTGTCAGATCGTAGTTAGCGGTAGAGAATTCCCCGCTAGATTAATAGAGTTCCCGATGGCCGATTATGATGTGGTCTTAGGGATAGATTGGTTGAGGGACCAGTATGCTAGGATAGACTGCCACATTGGCAGAGTTATTTTTAGCATTCCAGGCGAGCCAGAGTTTTCCTTTTCCCGAGGCGAAGTTGAACCTTCTCCTCCAGTGTTGCAGATGGCAGTGGCAGTAGTACAGTTACCTCGGATAGTCGAAGAGTTTTCAGATGTTTTCCCAGAAGAGCTTCCAGGGATGCCGCCAGAGCGAGAGATCGAGTTTACCATCGACTTGATTCCCGGGACAGCTCCAGTGTCAGAGAGAGTCTACAGGATGGCGCCATCAGAGCTAGAGATATTGTACAAGATGATTGAAGAACTCAGAACCAAGGAATTCATTCGTGCTAGTGGATCGCCTTGGGGAGCCCCGATGCTTCTTGTGAAAAAGAAGGATGGTACGTCCAGATTGTGTGTTGATTATCGTACCTTAAACTCAGTGACAATCAAGAACAGATACCCTCTCCCGAGGATAGATGACTTGTTTGATCAACTCAAGGGGGCAGCAGTATTCTCGAAGATCGACTTACGGTCAGGATACCATCAGATCAGAGTCAGAGAGCAGGACATCCCGAAGACAGCGTTCAGATCGAGATATGGGTATTGGGAGTTCCTTGTGATGCCATTTGGAGCAACCAATGCGCCGACAGTATTCATGGACCTCATGAATCGTATCTTTATGCCTTATTTGGATCAGTTCGTGATTATGTTCCTAGACGACAACTTGGTCTACAGTAAGAGTGAGGCGGAGCATGAGCATCATCTCAGAATTGTCCTCCAGATTCTCAGAGAGCACCAGTTGTATGCCAAGTTTAGTAAATACGAGTTCTGGCTCGATCGCATTTCGTACTTGGGCCATATCATCACCCGAGGAGGAGTAGAAGTGGATCTCCAGAAGATCGTGGCTATTGAGTCATGGCCAGTGCCCAGCACAGTTGCAGAAGTTCGCAGTTTTCTTGGATTGGCCGGCTACTACCGGCGATTTGTTTCAGACTTTGCTCGGATTTCAGCGCCATTGACCCAGTTGACCCGCAAGGATGTGCAGTTTGCTTGGACAGCAGAATGTCAGGATTCTTTTGAGAAGTTGAAGCGAGGCTTGATGACGGCTCCTATTCTCACGCTTCCAGATGGGACCGGAGGATTTTCAGTATACTGTGATGCTTCAGGCAGAGGTTTGGGATGTGTTCTGATGCAGCATGGGAAGGTAATAGCTTATGCGTCACGACAACTTCGTGATCATGAGAAGAATTACCCAACCCATGACTTAGAGCTGGCAGCTGTAGTGTTTGCACTTAAGTTGTGGAGACATTACCTGTATGGAGATAGGGTGGAGATTTTTACCGACCACAAGAGCCTGAAGTATGTTTTCACCCAGAAGGATCTCAACATGCGTCAGAGGAGATGGCTGGAGCTGCTTGTGGATTATGATGTCAACCTGTAGTATCACCCAGGGAAGGCCAATGTTGTTGTAGATGCATTGAGCAGGAGGGCAGGAGTTTATTTCCTGACAGCACAACCAGAACTGTTAGCCGATCTTCAGAAGATGGGTATAGAAGTTGTCCTCCCTTCCAGTGTGGCATTGATGGCCAACATGTAAGTTCAGTCCACTATAGTCGAGAGGATCCGGATGGCACAGTCAGCAGATTCCAAGCTTCAGCGTCTCAGAGCAGAGTGTGAGGCAAGACAAAGACCAGAGTTATGCATTCATAAAGACGGTACACTTCGACATGGTAAGCGTCTTTGTGTACCCAATGGAGATATCAGACATGAGATCATGGCAGAGGCCCACAGTTCGCAGTATTCCATTCATCCCGGAGGTACGAAGATGTACCATGATATTCGTCAGCACTTTTGGTGGAATGGCATGAAGAGGGAGATAGCCCGGTTTGTCTCTCGTTGTTTAGTCTGCCAGCAAGTTAAGGCGGAACATCAGAGACCAGCTGGACTACTTCAACCATTGCTGATTCCCGAGTGGAAATAGGAGCATGTAACCATGGATTTTGTGACTGGATTGCCTAGATCCCCGGCGGGCAGAGACGCTATTTGGGTTGTCATAGACAGGCTCACGAAGGTGGCTCACTTTCTCCCGTTCAGAGTTGGTCAGTCGACGGCTCAGCTAGCAGAGATGTATCTCCGACAGATTGTCAGGTTGCACGGTGTACCAGTCAGTATCACTTCAGACAGAGATTCAAGATTTACGTCGCACTTTTGGCGTAGCTTGCAAGAAAGTTTGGAAACTCACCTCTAGTTCAGTTCAGCTTATCACCCGCAGACAGATGGCCAGTCAGAGCGTACGATCCAGACTCTTGAAGACATGTTGAGATCTTGTACGTTCGACTTCGGTGGATCGTGGGAAGATCACCTACACCTGGTAGAGTTCTCGTACAACAACAGTTTCCAGGCCAGTATCCGGATGGCCCCGTTCGAGGCATTGTATGGCAGAAAGTGCCGATCTCCGCTAGCATGGGATGATGTCGGAGAGAGGCAGATGCTCGGTCCAGAAATGATTGCTCAGACCGTTGAAGTGGTCAGAAAAGTCAGAGATCATCTTCGAGTTGCCCAAGATCGCCAGCGTCATTGGGCCGATTCTCATCGGCGACCCCTTAAATTTTCTGTCGGCGACCATGTATTCCTTAGGATCTCGCCTAACCGTGGCGTCATTCGTTTCGGCGTACGGGGAAAGCTTAGTCCTAGGTATATTGGGCCGTTCGATATTCTGGAGCGAGTAGGAGATGTATCCTATCGTCTCCCTCTTCCACCGTCGCTACGTGAGGTGCATGACGTATTCCATGTATCCCAACTGCGACGGTATATTCCGGACCCGAGCCACATCCTGGATCATTCGGAATTGGTTGTGGGTACCAACCTTTCGTATGAGGAGAGGCCCGTGTCTATATTGGACCGAAGAGAGAAGACACACAAGAACAAGACTATCAAGTTAGTCCGAGTTGCTTGGGGTCATCACTCTTTGGGTGAGTCGATGTGGGAGCGTGAGGATGATATCCGATCGCGATATTCCGACCTGTTTGACTCGTAAGGTATAATATCCTTCTTATGCCCTACACCTTCGATTCCTTGCTTACATGAATAAGTTGCTTGATTGATATAGCTTGCCGGTGATTAGTATAGCTTGTTCTTGTCCCTCTAGCCTCTTAATTAAATTCCGAGGACGGAATTCTTTTAAGGTGGGTAGAGTTGTAATGCCTGTAGTTCGTATTACGTATCTTGGAATACGTGTACGTATTTTATTTTGTATTGCATATCTCTTGGCTTGGCTCGGTTTATTTTGGGTTGGTTCGGCTAGGCTTGGGTTGCCTTGGTTCATCATGAACCAAAAGGTGAACCCTCCTACCTACCACCACCCTCCTTTATTAACCCATTCCTTCATTCTTTCTCTTCATTATTCTTCTTCTTCTCCACATTTACTTCTTCAACCACCAGGAGGGAGAGAGAGGGAGAGCTTAGGCAAGTGCAAACTTGCTTCATGATGGATCTCATGCTTTATTGTTCCATTCTCTTTCTTACTAGATTCTAAGCCTCTTTAGAACTGGAAGTTTTCGGTTTTGATGGTTATATTTTTGTAGATCTAAGTTTTAACTTCCTTCTTGTTTAATTTTCTTGGTTTTGATCTCTAAAACTTGGTTATTTTTGAAAACTAATGGTTCTATGTTGTAGAGAATTCAATTTCATTCAGTTTTGGCTTTTGTTTCGCTTGATTTCGACTCCGGATGAGTAAGTTATGGCCATTACAAGTTTTCGGAACTTTCATGGCTGAACTTGCTGTTTGGGGATGATGAATCCCATGCGCCGGGAACCTCATGCGCCCGGGAGGCCATGCGCCGGGAGGCCATGCGCCGTGAAGTTCCGGCAACGCATTCCTTAACTCCGAGCGTGTCATGCGCGTAGGTTTCTTACGCGCATGTATTGAAGACGCAACGTGAGTTTCTCATGCGCCGATTTGTGCAGGAATCCCATGCGCCGATTTGTGCAGGAATTCCATACGCCGATTTGTGCAGGAATCCCATGTGCCGATTTGCGCAGGAATCCCATGCGCCGATTTGTGCAGGAATCCCATGCGCCGATTTGTGCAGGAATCTCACGCGCCGATTTGTGCAGGAATCTCATGCGCCGATTTGTGCAGGAATCCCATGCGCCGATTGTGCAGGAATTTACTGTTTTTGCCTGTTTAAGTTGTTTTGTAGCTAGAATCTTGAAAAACTCAAAACATGAATGTTGTAGATCTTTTCCTTGGCTTCAAGAATATGTTATTAGTTATTTTATACAATCTTTCTCATTCATGATAATGTAAGAATAGAACACGATAGTGGCCCGCGGTGGCGCACTCTTGACAAGTAAACTGATATGACAAGTATGAAAGGTCTGGACATCGTGGGCGATTGCGTTTGTACAAATAAACCAGTACTGTCTTGCATCATGTCTCGGATGGGGATCCCTGAGTACCACGGTCAGGGGTACCTACTGAAATTGACTAAGACTAATTAACTAGAATGATTCAGTAGTCATGAAGAGATTCCCAGCTACAGGCAATCCCGTTATCTGGGCGCATTAAGTGGACTTGTAGCCTACCGACGAGTAGGGCACATTTCTAGCACACAGTCACGTGTTGCATTCTTCATAACGGACATTCGACCCGGATAACCGGATGGTCTGCAGGGCTTGTGGCTGTTGGGATAATCTCATTGCATCTTGCTAGTAACTAGGCCTGTGATAACCCTAGTTAGTTAAAAGTATCAAGCCGTACTCTTGATTGGCCGTGATTGATTGGATGAAGTTTATTCCAGCTTAGTCTTATCCTGATCCTGTACAAGATTGTATCAGGACATGATTCTTGTATCGATAAATGATGGGATACCAAGTTCTGTTCAGATGAAGGGTTACAACCCCGGTCCTTATTTGGTTTAAGGGTTGTAACTTGACTATCTGAATAGTTCCATGGTTATCTTATCATATATCGTCCTGCTTATTGTGCCCGCCTTAACAATAAAGATCAGGGGTCCAGTTCTGTTCAGGCGAAGGATTACAACCCTGGTTCTTGTTTGGTTTAAGGGTTGTAACCTGGCTTCCGGAGCAGTTCTGTGTCCTCTCTTCGTTTATTGTCTTATTGTAACCCCCTGTCATGCTCGTCATGTTTTACCTTTACTTCAATACCATGATTATTATGCTGGCCTTAACAATAAAGATCAGGGGTCCAGTTCTGTTCAGGCGAAGGGTTACAACCCCGGTCCTTGTTTGGTTTAAGGGTTGTAACCTGGCTTCCAGAGCAGTTCTGTGTCCTCTCTTCATTTATTGTCTTGTTACCTTATCAATAGTAATTGAGGCGGGTTTCTATTCAGGCGAAGGATTGCAACCCCGGTCCTTGTTTGGTTTAAGGGTTGCAGTCTGGCTACTTGAATGGTTTCTCCGTGTTCAATACATTATGTTATCTCAGCTATTATCAGTATCTTTTAATTACCTTATTATTTATTTGTGATATGCTGGTTTTAGTTCCTAAGTGAAGCCTCCTTTGTGGCACTTGCTCTTTCTGGGGTCTGACCCAGCTGGTTTTGTGTGGCCAGATATCGGAGCAGCACCAGAGGATCTACCTACTATCCAGCCAGATGGTGACCACCAGGCGTAACCCTGGCAACGAGTGGGTTTCTTTTTGTCCTCCCACTTTATTGTAAAATTATTCTTTTGAGGCGTTTAGCCGACGAGCACGTGTTAGCTCGTATTGCACCTTTATTTACTGTCTGCCTACGGGCTGTAACATGATTGACAAATCCTAGGGTTGATCATGTATTGACTAAAACTCTTGCTAGTCCTGACATTTTGTACGACTAGCTTCATGATCATCCAATATGTAATGTATGGGACGCCTTACTATTGTATATTGATGCTCTAATATCTTGTGACTGCTATTACTTGCTTGTGATTGAGACACTAGGTTTGATTTTGACCATAGGAGACTGATGGATTGTAGTTGAACCCTCATATATCTAGACAGCCGTGACCGTATAGTGACGTGGATTCCATTTATTATACGTAGCTGGCTATGTCTGCCCCCGCTCTCCAGTATTCTGGTTCTGGGGCGTGACAGTCGTGTCCACGTGTCACCATGTGTCGACACGAGCCCCGTATCAGTCGAGTTTCCTCGACTGATATACGCTGTTTACACTGCATCGTGCAGCGGTGCACGTGTCTCGTGGACATGACACGAGCCACGTGGGGCCTCGTGGTCATGTCCACGTGTTGGGCTACACACTCGTGTCACCACGAGGAGTCCACGACTCGTGGTCGTGCGACACGAGTCGTGTGTCAGTGAGAAAAACGTGCGCGTGCAGTACAGTACGTGTCCAATGCGAGTGAGATTTCTCACTCGACACGACACGGCATGACACGAAACTTTGGGGGCATGTTCGCAGACATTGCCCCCATGTCTATGTCAAATTTTACGTGTCCTAGTGCTCTGTGCAGTGAGCACGAGCAGCGTGGTAGCAGGGCACGCGCGCGTGGCCTCGTGCTGCGAGTTCGTATCCATTTTGGACACGGACACAGCACAGAAATGTGCTCAGTCCTAGTGTCTCGTGATCAGCATGCCAAGGGCTACCCAAATGTGTAATTTGTTTTACAAAATAACAACCTTTATTCCTACGTGGCATTGCACCAAACACTGTTTTTCAAACATAGATACGTGTCCGATACGGACACAAAATCGAACCTACTTCCTACCAAACTTGACCCACAGTTAGGGTAAACCTATATGCATGCATTTATGAAGAAAAACATAATATTAACTAGGTTTATAGGTATTTACCTATGAGTGCAAAATCCTCAATAATAGGCCTTTTTGAATGAAAATCCCCTTCAACTCCCAATGTCCAAAGCTCCACAAATCCTTGCTAGCAAGCCATAACTAGTATCCTCTAGTATAGGAGAGTCCAATGCAAAAGACTAGACCCAATTTGGTGTTGAAATGGTTAAATGGTGAAGGGTTGAAGTTGTAGGAAAAAACTAGGATTTTTGTGCAATAGAAAGAGGCTTGAATGAAGGGGGGTGTTCATATAGGATGGGGGCATGGTGTGGCCTGCCATGGGGGGTAGGGTAGATATTTAGGGTTCCTACCACCTTGCAACTTAACCCCTAAGTCTTTGACTTGCTAGATATTCCTTTAGGGTTCTAGGAAATATCTTAGAAAGTTAATATCTACATATTTCTAAACTAGATATTTACACATAAAGCTAACATCCTCTACTTAGTCTTCTAGGTTAGTGGCTAACCTCTAGATTAGGCTAAACTAGGTTAGGAGCTAACATGACACTAATCAACTAATTAAATAATAATAAATTACATAAATCCAATAATTTTCTAGTAAATTACCAAAATACCCCTTAGGCTAAAAAGCCCTAACTTGTTGTTCTAAACCTATGGCTAGGCTCATATGATCATGGTTAGTCTCTAGGTTAAGTAATCTCTAAGGTTGCACTAGCAAAACATCAAAATCATAAGTCGTGGTTTTAAATAGTTTTAAAAATAACTAAAAATCACCAAGAATCATAATATGGTTTAAATATCATTATTAAATAATTATAAATACAAAATTTCAAAATTATCCTTATTTTAGAAACTGGGTGCTACAATACTCACATGTACATTCCATGATTTTCTTGTATATACTCTCTATTTACAGTCTTATAGCTTTTGTCATATCTTGTGAACTGTTGTTAGTAGATTGTACTTGTCCCATCCTGACAGGATATGTTGAAAATATTACAGATGCAGATGAGGGAGACTATTGTACCTACTATGGTCCGGATAACGTAGTGGGCATAGACTTGGAGACTTTGGTCCAGCAGGGCTTAGCTCCGCCTGGCGAGATCTTACCTATTGCTTAGTTAGAGTAGGTCTTTTATACTGTACTTTGTCTCCAGCTACTTTTGAGACTGTTATTATTATGGATTGTATTAGAGACTTGGTCTTGTATATTATTTGGTGTTTGGACTTGACAGGTTATTATTTTATCGTCTTGTTGTCTTTATCTTTCAGTCTTTACTTTGTTATCTTAGAGTCGTGATTGAGTACTCATATATATATATATATTCATTGCTTGTCCTCCGTTCGGAGTTGACCATATTCTCGACAGGTTTTTGATATATATATATATAAACTGTTTAGAGTAGAAAAACCTACAGCGTTCTACGCCGTTTTTACGGTGAGGGCTGGGCGTTGTCACGTGCACGTGCCCTTATAGCGGGTGCGGGTCGTGACACGTTTTAGCATAATATATATCACCATCTTCATTATATTTTTTCAAAATAGGACATCCAAATACATATATTTACAACTACTACTAGTAAGTAGACCATCAAAACTATTAGTACATTGGCTTCAACTTTGAGCACATCAAAACTGTCGGCATCACGTAGCAAAACCCTGAAAAAAATAAAAAAAAATTTACCAAAAGACCACCTTCATGTCTTAAGAGTTGGTACCAAGTTTCCAACAAGAAACTAGCAATTGAGGATCATGTAATAAAATACTTTCATATACATTTAAATATGCAACACACTATAAGAAATAGAGTACATATTCATTGATCGAGCTTAGCATATTCTTCAGAGATCTTTGTTCTACTAAGTTGCTCGTCGACCGTCTAGAAAAGCAGAAGAACGATATTGCGGTAACACTGTGCAAGCTCGAGAAGGTATTTCCTCCTGGATTCTTTGACTCCATGGAGCATTTGCCAATTTATCTTTCCTACGAGGTGTCACGCCCCGATTCCGTAGAATCGATAGTCGTCCCCCGGGCGTGATGCCGTGCGAACCTAAGTTGCGATCGCACAAGGCATAATCATAAGGTTATCCGAAACACAACATCAAGTTAGAGTACGCAGAGAAATTGAATGACACATTTGAAATAGAAATAGACTTTTTTATTGATGATAATAAAACTTTATATAGACTCCTTTACAATCATTGCCGTACGGGCTACAACATGACTCGACTTACAAAGTGAACGCCGATGAGATAGTCGTTCCATACATTACATCCCTTTTTACAAGCAAAAACTATTACACATTTCCACCTGCTATCGAGGCGAGTCGATTCGATATCTTCTTTTGGACCGAGTGCGGGTCTTCTTCAAAAGGAATCCAGAAACAAGCCTTTACACGCGGACGAGGCTTCAAAAGGGTTCACTTTGCCTTGAGCTTTCAAGTGGCACGCCCTTCGTAGTTCGGGGTACCTGCGTGGAGAGCGAGGATCAGTACATTACACTTTGTACTGGTGCGTGGCTATTTAAGTTCCAAGCTCTCATTTGGTTGAAGAGTTTAATTGACTTAAAGTATGAATGTTTCTAACCATCCTAATGAATTTCAAACAAGCATATGACAAGCATAGTAAAATTTACGTTAAAACTTACCAACGGCGGCCCGCGCCGCGCCTTATGAAACTTACCATGTTCTTTCCTGTCAATTGTTATCATTTCCATACCAAGTGTAATATTTCGTGTGTTGGTCACTGACTCCCAGAGCCATCGTGGACTCCTCTAGCTTTTGTTAGACGGGGTCCTTTCAGCGTGAGTAGCGAGCCCCGTTGCAAGTCCTCGCCTAACCCGTGCCCAGCACAGCTAATTATTTGTTTCCCTTTGCCCGTAACGGTCCCGTGGCCTCGGGTTGTCGTGCGGTGAAACGCTCACCTTGTCGACAAGTTGTCCATGACCGTGCAAAGACATGTTTTTAGTTGTTAAGACATAGTCTACCTTTTCTTTTTGAGAACTTGCTCATTCATTCGTGTTCGTGTACTTGCATTTATCTTTTCATTCGCAAAAACACTATCGACTTTGCCGAAGAAGGGGGTCGAGAAGAGAAGGGTCAGCCACTCACCTTGAGTTTACTTCGACGAGAGAACTTGTTGGTCGCGCTAGACGTCGCCTACGCGATTACCTGAAATCGCACAAACAACCGATTAGAACACTGCATTATTCAAGGAGTTCGATAGGAAATGCGAGTTCGAAATGCAAGCCATCGAAAACATTCACGAAAACGCATTCAGAAAACCAAGCCAAAACCAACGCAAGCAGCGTGAAAAGCAGAGCAACGGAAGGTCTCTCCCGACTCAGCCGCAGAGTCAATCCTCGAGGCGCAACCTGCTGAATATGGGACTTGGTTCCGAAGAAGACATTCCATAACGAGGAATGGATCTTAATTCAACCGTTCCCGTTCGATCGACTCGGTCGATCCCGACCTATCGGTCCCGACCGAATCGATAGCGACAGTGTTCCTTTCTCGCGTACCCCGTGGACAGAGTACAGGGCACGATGTAGGGACGGGGCACTACACCATAACCAACTAAGAAAAAGTTTCGTCCTCGAAACTTAAGATAGAACCTACCTCTACGAGAACAATGAAGGGAACTTCTCCTTCATTTCTGACTCAAGCTCCCACGTCGACTCCTCGACTGAATGGTTTCTCCAGAGGACGCGGACGAGGAGAATAGCACGGTTGCGGAGAAGTTTATCCTTGCGCTCCAAGATTTGCACCGGCTCTTCGACATATGACAAGTCCGCCTTCAGGTCCAGCTTACCCAAATCTACAACATGGCTCGGATCATACACGTACTGTAATGCCTGTTGTTCGTATTGCATATTTGGAATACGTATACGTATTTTATCTTGTATTTGCATATCTTCTTGGTTTGGCTTGGCTTGTTTACTCTCGGTTTGGGTTGGCTTGGTTCGACCGACCCAATGCTTGGTTCATCATGGGCCAAGGGTGGAGCACCTTAGCCTATGCTTCTCCTTCATTTCCACCACAACCCCCTCTTTATTATCCCCACCAACCCTCTCTCTCCTCCATAATTCTTATTTACTTCTCCTTCCCCTACCATTACTCTTCTCCACCAACCAAGAACACCTTAGGCAAGTGCAACTTGCTTCCACAAGAGAACTCCTTTTGATGGTTTCATTAGCTTCTCCTCATGATTTTAAACCACATTAGAACTTGTCATTTTCCATTTTGAGGCTTTAATTCTTGTAGATCTAGAGTTTTGCTATTTTTGGATTTTTGGTGTTTTGATCTATCAAACTTGCTTGTTTCCAAGTTTTGATGGTTCCATGTTTTAGAGAATTTCATTCTACCCAATTTTGAACTTTAGAAAGTTGGATTCGGACTTGTTTTGACCAAGATTTGGACAATTGAAGCTTAGATTCAACCTTAGAGTTCTTGCTGTTCTTGCCATTTGGAGAAGACAGTGAACAGTGAGCTAGCTTTTTAGCTTACGTCGCTGAGCTGTACGCTGCTCTTTAGCGAGCGTACGCTGACTTGTGTACGCTACTCTTTAGCGAGCGTACGCTGACTTGTGTACGCTGCTCTTTAGCGAGCGTACGCTAGCCTTGATACGCTGCCTGTTGGCAGCATGTCTTGAGCGTACGCTAGCTTAAGCGTACGCGTGCCTTGGTACGCTAGCTTAAGCGAGCAAGGCGTACGCTGGCCCCTTTCGTACGCTAGCTTGAGCGTACGCAGTCTTGAGCGTACGCTAGCTTGAGCGTACGCTGACCTGTAGCTTGAGCGTGCCCTTGTGTACGCTGACCCTTGCGTACGCTTCCCATTGGAAGTGTATGGATCCTTTGGTACGCAGACCTGAGCGTACGCTAGCCTGAGCGTAGCCTGGCTTGAGCGTAGCCTGATTACCCTTGATCTTCTATAGCCCTGTATATTGATATTTTATTAGATATTTAACGTCCATTTTATATCCTTACGCCTTTTGTCATGAACTTGATAATCATGGATTTGTTTAATATGTTTGGAAATGATACCTGAGCATGACACGATAGTGACCCGTAGTGGTGCACTCCTGACATAATGACCTGACATGACCTGATAGTGGCCCGTCGTGGCGCACTCCTGACAAGTATACTTGACACGATAAACCTGACATGTTATATCTTGATAAGCTGTTGCGACGGCTACCTGACATGACATGACCTGTATAAATAACCTGGACACCGTGGGCGATTGTGCTTGTACAAATAAACCAGTCCTGTCTTGCATCATGTCTAGGAGGGGACTCCTGAGTACCACGGTCAAGAGTACCTACTAAAATGGACTAAGGTTAACAACTAGATTAATACATTAGTCATGAAGAGATTTCCCAGCTACAGGCAATCCCGTTACCTGGGCGCGCTTGGGATCTGTAGCCTGCCGTCGAGTATGGCACATTTCCAGCACACTGTCATGTGTTGCACCCTTCAAACTGCTTAAGGGTACATGCGTTTCCTGGACGATGTACCCACCTGAATTCAACCCTAATCTCTCGACCTGGGTGACCTGGATGGTCTGCAGGGCTTGTGGCTGTGGAATAATCTCACTCCATCTTGTTAGTAATTAGGCTTGTGACAACCCTAGTTAGTTAAAGTATCAAGCCGTAGTTCTTGCTTGGCCGTAAAGTGATTGGATGGAGTCTAACCAGTCTAGTCTTGCCCTGATCCTGTTCCAGATTGCTGCACGACTTGAATGCCTGTATTTATTTTTACCGATAAATGGTGAGAAACTAAGCTCCGTTCAGACGAAGGGTTACAACCCCGGTCCTTGTTTGGTTTACGGGTTGTAACCTGGCTATCTGAATAGTTCCATGGTTATCTCGTCGTATATCATCCTGATATGTTTCCTTTTATTTCAGTCCTTATTTTATTTATATTTATATTCCTGTGCTGATTGCTGGTTTTAGTTCTTAAGTGAAGCCTCCGTTGTGGCACTTGCTCTTTCTGGGGTCTGACCCAGCTGGTTTTGTGTGGCCAGATTTCGGAGCAGCTCCAGAGGATCTACCGACTTCCCAGCCAGATGGTGGCCACTAGACGGAACCCTGGCAACGAGTGGGTTATTTTTGGCTCTCCCACTCTATTGTAAAAATATTCTTTTGAGGCGTTTAGCCGACGAGCACCTGTTTAGCTCGATTGCACTTACTTACTGTCTGCCTACGGGCTGTAACATGATTGACAGATCCTAGGGTTGATCATGTATGACTAAACTCTTGCTAGTCCTGACATTTTGTAACGACTAGCTTCATGATCATCTGAATATGTAATATTTGGGACGCCTTATTATTGTATATAATGATCATACATCTTATAACATTTACTTACTTGCTTGTGATTGAGACACTAGGCTTGTTCATGACCTTAAGAGACTGTTGGCTTGTAGATAAACCCTCATGTATCTAGACAGCCGTGACCGTATAGCGAGATGGATTCCATTTCATATACGTAGCTGGCTATGTCTGCCCCCGCTCTCCAGTATTCTGGTTCTGGGGCGTGACACGTACTTCCTCAATTGCGATACGTGGAAGACGTCATGTACCTCTGACAACGCAGGCGGCAAGGCGATTTGGTAAGCTACCGGGGCGACTCGCTTCAATATTTCGAACGGGCCAACAAATTTTGGGCTCAATTTTCCCTTCGCACCGAACCTGGAAACTCCACGCATAGGCATCACCTTCAGGAATACATGGTCGCCTTCCGAGAACTCGAGGGGGCGTCGGTGCGTGTCGGCATAGCTTTTCTGTCGGCTTTGTGCTATCTTCAATCTTTCTCGTATCAACTTGACCTTCTGCACAGTCTACTCCACCAGCTCCGGACCAAGTATCTGCCGCTCCCCGACTTCATCCCAGCAAATGGGCGATCTACACTTCCGGCCGTACAAAGCTTCATACGGCACCATTTGGATGCTGGACTGATAGCTGTTGTTGTATGCAAACTCGGCCAGCGGTAGATGGACGTCCCAACTTGACTTTAAGTCGATCGCACAGAGTTGTAACATGTCTTCGAGAATTTGGTTCACCCGCTCTGTTTGGCCGTCAGTCTGGGGATGATAAGCTGAACTGAACTTCAACTTGGTCCCCAGTGCTGAATGAAGACTACTCCAGAAGCGTGCTACGAACCGTCCATCCCGATCAGAGACGATAGAAACTGGGACCCTGTGCAGCCGAACTATTTCATCAAGGTATATCTGAGCAAGGCGGTCGACGCTCCAAGTAACTTTGATGGCGATAAAGTGCGCTGACTTGGTTAGTCGATCGACGATGACCCAGACGGCATCATTTTCCCGCGGCGTCCTCGGCAAGCCAACAACGAAGTCCATAGTGATGTGATCCCACTTCCACTCTGGAATGGCGAGGTTCTGCATCTCCCCGCCCGGTCGCTGGTGCTCGGCTTTGACTTGCTGACAGGCCATACATTTTGACACAAAGAGCGCTACGTCCCTCTTCATGCCGTGCCACCAAAAGACAATGCGGAGGTCCTTATACATCTTGGTGCTGCCAGGATGCAAGGAATATTTTGCATAGTGCGCCTCCGACATTATCTCCTTTATAAGTTCTATATCATCCGGTACGCATAGCCGTCCCTTCACGCGCAACACTCCCGACTCGTCCTCTGCAAAGTCAGACGCTTTTCCTGTCGATATCAGCTTTCGCATCTTCTCCAAGTAGGGGTCGTCCTTCTGCGCAGACTTGATCCTCTCCAGTAGGCTCGGTTCCACCCGTAGTTGTGCTAGTTTCACGTCTCTGAAACGAACTCGGAGTTCAATGCCCATTCCTTCCAAGTCACGCAGCAGTCGATCGTTGATGCATAATGAAGCTAAGTACTTCCGGCTCAGCGCATCCGCTACCACATTTCCCTTGTCCGGCGTGTAGTCGATTGATAAGTCATAATCTTTAATTAGTTCGAGCCATCGCCTCTGCCGCAAATTCAGTTTCTGGGTGAAGAGATACTTGAGGCTTTTGTGGTCCGTATAAATCCTGCACGCCACGCCATAGAGATAGTGACGCCACAGCTTCAACGCGAACACAATTGCCGCTAGTTCTAGGTCGTGCGTGGGGTAGTTCTTCTCGTGCGGCTTCAACTGCCGGGAAGCAAAAGATATCACCTTATCCCGCTGCATGAGCACACACCCCAAGCCCTGGCCAGAAGCATCGCTGAAGATCTGAAATCCCTCCGTCCCTTCAGGAAGAGCAAGTATCGGGGCCGAAACGAGCCGTTGTTTGAGCTCCTGGAAGGAAGCTTCACAGTCGTCTGACCACTTGAATGCGACTCCTTTCTGGGTGAGGCGAGTCAACGGCGATGCAATCTTCGCGAAGTCCTTCACGAAGCGTCGGTAGTATCCCGCCAAGCCTAGGAAGCTTCGAATTTCGCTAACTGATGCGGGCCGTTTCCAATCACCAACTGCCTCGACTTTCTTCGGATCGACTGCGATGCCCGCGGCGGAGATGATGTACCCAAGGAATGAGACGCTATTCAGCCAGAACTCACACTTGCTCATCTTCGCGTACAACTGATTCTTTCGAAGGGTTTGGAGTACCATCCGCAGATGCTCTGTATGTTGCGCTCGATCCTTCGAGTAGACGAGGATGTCGTCGATGAAGACTACTACGAACTTGTCAACGAACGGACAGAACACCCGATTCATTAGATCCATGAAGACGGCAAGGGCGTTTGTCAGACCGAACGGCATTATCAAGAACTCGTAGTGGCCATAACGAGTACGGAAGGCAGACTTCGGCACGTCATCTGGCTTGACTTTGAGTTGGTGATAACCCGATCGCAGATCAATCTTCGAAAACACCGTTGCACCTTGGAGCTGGTCGAACAAGTCATCGATGCGGGGCAGGAGGTATTTGTTTCGGACGGTGGCTTTGTTCAATTCACGATAATCGATGCAGAGCCGCATCGATCAATCCTTCTTCTTCACGAATAGTACGGGCGCACCCTACGGCGAGACACTCGGACGGATAAACCCTCTGTCGAGCAATTCCTGAAGTTGTGCCTTCAATTCTTTCAATTCTGCAGGGGCCATTCTGTACGGAGCCTTCGAGATCGGCCGGGTGTCGGGGAATGTATCGATGGTGAACTCTATTTCTCGATCGGGCGGCATGCCGGGTAGCTCGTCCGGGAACACGTCTGGGAATTCTGCCACAACGTCGGTCTGACCCGCGTTTGCACCATCCTGTCGCATGTCTCGAACGGAAGCTAGATAGCCTTCGCACCCGGAATGCAGCATCCGTCGAGCAGATATTGTGGAGATCACCATGCAGGTCGGCGACGCCTCACCACACGAGTAGCAGAATTCAGGCACTCCTGGCATGCGGAATGTGACCTTCTTTCCAGCGCAGCCTATGGTTGCGTTGCACGGCCCGAGCCAATCCATTCCCAGAATGATGTCAAAGTCCTTCATGTCTAGAACTATCACATCCAGACTGATCTTTTGACCGCCGATACAGATAATCCCGCCGGCGCAAGCTAAGTTTGTGAGAATTGGTGTGCCAGAAGGTGTGCTTGCGCTAAGGTCGAGATCTAATGATATTACAGGAAGTTTGTGCTCGGCGGCAAAGTCTGCCGATATAAAACTATGTGAAGCGCCTGAATCAAATAACACACGAGCAGGCACATTATTGAATTTTAGTATACCTGACACTACTGTATCTGATGCCAGCGCTTCGTCTCGAGTCATGGCGTAGACGCGGCCCTGAGTGTTGGGGCGACGGTCTCGGCTATTTTGCGGTGCGGGTTGAGTGGGCGGAGGAGGTCGAGGCGCCTGTCCTCGATTCTCTTGACGGTGTTGTGGCGGGGCGTTACGAGTCTGACGAAAGCTTGGACAATTTGGAGCCGTGTGACCCCTCTGTCCGCAAGCAAAACATTCAACATTGCGGAAAAAGCAGTAGCTTTCACGGTGTCCAAGTCGCCCGTAATTGGTGCACTTAGGTACTGTCTTCTCACCCTTGTAGCCGCCGTTATTTGGATGCTTTGACGCGTCGTTGTTGCCTCCCATATGGCTAGGACGTTTGTGATTGGAGTGACGCACAACGTCGTCAGCACTGGAAGGATGCAGGTTCTCAAGGCGGAGGGCGTGATTCAGAGCCTCGCCCACGGTCTTGTACTCCGGGACCCCGACATGCGCACCGATAGAGTGTCGCAAACCCACTTCGAACCGTCGCACACGGCACTCTTCAGTCGGCAGAAACTGGCCAGCAAACTTGGACAACTTGTTGAATTCTGCGGCGTACTGTTCCACTGTCCGGCTCCCTTGCTTCAACTGCATGAATTCATTCTCCTTTGCTTGACGAACGGCTGACGGAAGGTACTGGACTTCGAAAGCTTTGCGGAATGTGGCCCAAGAGATCGGTGCGGTGGTGTTGTCCGATCGGATCGCTCGCTTGCGTACGGCCCACCAGTCGTGCGCGTTCAATCGTAGTTGAAGTTGTGCGCAGGCGACTTGCTTGGATTCTTCAATGCCGAGCAGCTCGAAGTGATCTTCCAGCTCTTCCAACCAGTCGATCGCTATGGAGGGACCCTCGGTGCCGCTGAAGGAAGTACGGCACGCCTTCTTAAATTCTGACACTTCAAAGTTGTACTTTTTCGGTGCCGCTGGTTGACGCTCGGGATCCTCCGTGTCGACATCAATGGGTTGGATCGCCGGCACGGTGACGGTAGGCGTAGTCGTAGAATTTTCGTTGGCCGCCATCGTCTGGACGATCTGCTGCAGGGTATCTAGCTGCTTTTGCTGAAGTTTGGCACGTGCATCAAAGCGAGCTTTGAAGCGAGCTTCGAACTGGGCCTGTCGTTCCTCTACTTGTTGATGTCGGTTCTCGGACTGGTTTTGCTGCGCCTCCATCATGCGCAGCATCCTTTCGATGGTATCGTTAGAAGGTCCGGCCCGCCGACGATACGAACTACTAGAGCCGCTTGAAGCGCTCTGTTCTTGCTCGGCCGTGGGTTTCGTCACTTCTGCGATACGAAGGCAAACGCATCAGTCATAAAATATTATGGACTCATTGTATGGAATAACTTATCTCATCGATGCGAGGTCAAAGGATGTAAAGCCGTGCTCTGATACCATTATGTCACGCCCCGATTCCGTAGAATCGATAGTCGTCCCCCGGGCGTGATGCCGTGCGAACCTAAGTTGCGATCGCACATGGCATAATCATAAGGTTATCCGAAACACAACATCAAGTTAGAGTACGCAGAGAAATTGAATGACACATTTGAAATAGAAATAGACTTTTTCATTGATGATAATAAAACTTTACATAGACTCCTTTACAATCATTGCCGCGCGGGCTACAACATGACTCGACTTACAAAGTGAACGCCGATGAGATAGTCGTTCCATACATTACATTCCTTTTTACAAGCAAAAACTATTACACATTTCCACCTGCTATCGAGGCGAGTCGATTCGACATCTTCTTTTGGACCGAGTGCGGGTCTTCTTCAAAAGGAATCCAGAAACAAGCCTTTACACGCGGACGAGGCTTCAAAAGGGTTCACTTCGCCTTGAGCTTTCAAGTGGCACGCCCTTCGTAGTTCGGGGTACCTGCGTGGAGAGGGAGGATCAGTACATTACACTTTGTACTGGTGCGTGGCTATTTAAGTTCCAAGCTCTCATTTGGTTGAAGAGTTTAATTGACTTAAAGTATGAATGTTTCTAACCATCCTAATGAATTTCAAACAAGCATATGACAAGCATAGTGAAATTTACGTTGAAACTTACCGACGGCGGCCCGCGCCGCGTCTTATGAAACTTACCATGTTCTTCCCTGTCAATTGTTATCATTTCCATACCAAGTGTAATATTTCGTGTGTTGGTCACTGACTCCCAGAGCCATCGTGGACCCCTCTAGCTTTTGTTAGACGGGGTCCTTTCAGCGTGAGTAGCGAGCCCCGCTGCAAGTCCTCGCCTAATCCGTGCCCAGCACAGCTAATTATTTGTTTCCCTTTGCCCGCAACGGTCCCGTGGCCTCGGATTGCCGTGCGGGGAAACGTTCACCTTGTCGACAAGTTGTCCATGACCGTGCAAAGACATGTTTTTAGTTGTTAAGACATAGCCTACCTTTTCTTTTTGAGAACTTGCTCATTCATTCGTGTTCGTGCACTTGCATTTATCTTTTCATTCGCAACAACACTATCGACTTTGCCTAAGAAGGGGGTCGAGAAGAGAAGGGTCAGCCACTCACCTTGAGTTTACTTCGGCGAGAGAACTTGTTGGTCGCGCTAGATGTCGCCTACGCGATTACCTGAAATCGCACAAACAACCGATTAGAACACTGCATTATTCAAGGAGTTCGATAGGAAATGCGAGTTCGAAATGCAAGCCATGAAAACCATCGAAAACATTCACGAAAACGCATTCAGAAAACCAAGCCAAAACCAACGCAAGCGGCGTGAAAAGCAGAGCAACGGGAGGTCTCTCCCGACTCAGCCGCAGAGTCAATCCTCGAGGCGCAACCCGCTGAATATGGGACTTGGTTCCGAAGAAGACATTCCATAACGAGGAATGGATCTTAATTCAACCGTTCCCGTTCGATCGACTCGGTCGATCCCGACCTATCGGTCCCGACCGAATCGATAGCGACAGTGTTCCTTTCTCGCGCACCCCGTGGACAGAGTACAGGGCACGATGTAGGGACGGGGCACTACACGAGGCACGTGTTGGTGGGCCCGTCGGTTATCGGTAGATGCACCCGTTTGAGCGGCATTTGAACCACCTAAAGAGGAAGGTAAAAAAACAAGGCTCGGGTCGAAGGTTCTATTTGTGAAGCCTATATTCTCAAGGAGATTACAAACTTCTGTTTGACGTATTTCAAACCTCATGTTGCTACGAATAGAACGAGGGCTCCGAAAAACGACGGGATCATATCAAGAATCTAATGATGAAATACTGAAAGTATTCAATGCGTCCGGAAAGCATTCGAGAAAAATAAAGAAGAGATATTTGAATGACGAAGAGCTAAGGGCTGCTCAGTTGTATATATTATTCAATTGCGACAAGGATGA
Source organism: Iris pallida (assembly GCA_029216955.1). Taxonomy (NCBI): domain Eukaryota; kingdom Viridiplantae; phylum Streptophyta; class Magnoliopsida; order Asparagales; family Iridaceae; genus Iris; species Iris pallida. The sequence goes on from JANAVB010033417.1 coordinate 4,499,240, forward strand.
AGTGGAGAAGCTAGAGGGGTAAGTAATTAATGATGAGTTTACATCATCTCAATGTAATAGTATAAGCTAATATTATTGTACTAATCGGCAGTTGCTTCGTTATTTTTCAGCACATATAATGATGAGTTGAGGTCGGTTAGACCCTACCTAACCGACGAAGCATTAGAACAAGAAATGAGACGTCAAGGTCCGAATCCACAGGTCCACACACGTAACAATTTTTTGCTGGGCGGGTTCACTCATCTCCACTCGGACTAGGGTTTGCGATGGGCCGCGCAACTCCGGCGAGCAGCAGCAGCGGCGAGGAAGACGGCGACGCCGACTGGAAGGCGGCGATCGACTCCATCGCCTCTATCGACGTCTCCAACAAAGCTTCAAACGGTCGGACCAAGCGGAACCCGGACTCGGCCGACTCGGGGGAGCGCGACACCGACGACGAAAAGAAGAAGAAAGCATCAGCCCCCGCTCTCAAGCTCTACCAAATCAAGGTTCGATCGCCAGGGCTTTTGGATTCGATGTTCGTGTTCTATAGTTCTTTTGAGTTCTAGATGTTTCTTTGTATAGTTAGTACTCTAGCACGGTCACAAACAAACATGGACACGGCGACACGGTCACGACACATTTTTTTTTTGAGTGTCGGTGCTTCATAGGCTGTAGGAGATGAAGGCTTGAGTTGCAAAGATCACGATTTCACTCCTAAAAAAATATGATATCATAACAAAGAAGGGTTTAAGGAAACATATAGAGCAGCAAAATGAGAACATAATATGGAATCAGAAGCAAAGGAACGAAACCATTAAAGTATGTAACATTTCAAACAAGTTGTATGTTGTGTCAAGTGCTTGGATTATGTTATTACTGGGAACTTTTTTTGTTGTTAATATTTTCCAAGAATCTAAATTTCCTGCAAACAGCACACAATTTTACTGAAACATAAATCATTTGTCAAATATAATACCATAACAAAGATTGGGACTGCAGATGCAACATTGTTGATTGTCCCCCCAAGCAACAAGTTGTAATCTTGCACCCTTTTCAAAGCTCATCACATTCATCGGATGAGCAATTCTCAATATTCTGGTTCGGACTATGGAGCTCATCACATTTTCTGTTATCGAAGGGCTAAGATGTGTCTATGCACAACAACAAAGCATGATTTACACTTTCAAGCTTCTCCTTTTCCATCTTCGCCTTGAATATTCACTTATTTACTGCAGTTTTTGAGGTTTTCTCCTTGCTTTTGCAACTCAAATAGTGGGATCAATTAGACTGGGCTACCTACTTACCAAGTGGTAGTCTAGACTTGTCAGTTTCCTTGTTCTAAGAAGTTTATTACAATATTCAGAGTGGTTTTGATGCCAGATTTCATGCCGGTAAATAAGTCTGAAGAAGTAATAGTCTTCTACAAACAAACTTACGTAATCCTACCCATTGAGCCTTTGCCTTATTTAGATGGCATGTAATCTCCCTCCTAGTGAGTGGTCTAGTTATTTTCGATTAAATGCAGAGAAACTTGTTTATACTCAGGCTATATGCATTTCACGTAGTTTTACCATGTCTACACATGCATTACGGTCACGGAAGTACAATATTTTCCAAGCTCATATGGCCTTTGCCACGATTTTGATCCCCTAATGCCAATACCAACACAAATAGGAGGGACTGCATGAGATAGTAAGACATCTGACAAAACCCACAAAACCAAGCCCACCAAGTTTGGAGTGCCCATGGGCTAATCATATTGCCATTTTCAAACACGGCTTCAAATCTATGTCTATGTAGTAACCAAATCATTCCACTATCTTGCATCATAGATTCATGGCCATACTTATTCGGAAGGACACTGCTTAGTTAATCATTAAGCGAAGGTTGCCCAACGTAATGGAGAATCTACAATGTAGAACAAAGAAAATGCTAATTTTTGCAGGTATTACTCACGTATATCTGTTCATTAGTTAATTTGGTAGCAATGGTTCTTAGACCCGACCCAAGGGAATTTACAGGGCTAGTACATAATAACTGGTTTGTAGTTTTGCAACTTTGACATGTTTTGATGCATGTACCTAAAAAATAACATTTTTCTACTGAGTATACAGTTGCAAATAGAATTTATAATTTGGTGTTATGATATTCGAAAGGCATTCCTTCTTAAAAGTATCTGATCGTATAACCAAGTCGACTAACCATCAAGAAAATAATAAATTATTAAGGCTGGAAAGTTCAAGTGTTTTGCAGGAACTGGAATGGTAGTTAAAAAAAAAAATACCATGCCTTCTTGGTTATATTGCAAAGACACGAACATGTTGCAAAGACACGAACATGGAACTATACAGACATGGTGACACTGACCTGGTAAGAAAATTGAGTGCCTTAGAGTATTTTGTAATGCTTGTGTAGTGTCTAAGACCTGCCCAACACAAACACAAACATTATTCAGTGATGCCGATGGTTTTAGAATTTCCATGCTTAGATTCTTATGATGCTTCATAGTTAACATCCTTCACATGTCATTAATTGCTAATAGAGTCTAACCATCTTGCATTCATTCTCATGGGGTAAGATGTCATGCCTGCTATTAAAACAAGGTGATTGTCATTAGCTGGTGCAAAAAGTTGTGAAGAGATTCAGCTGAAACCATACTTACCTGAAGAGCTTTCCATTAGTTCCAGGTTTGGGATAGGCATATTCTGCAAGATGGATAAAAACATTCTAGATTGGACATTGGTATATACCTATAGCATGCTAGGAAACTAAGTTAGTTTTCGATGACAGGTTAGAGCTTGTGTAAGAGATTTTAGGTTGGGATAAAATTGTCAAGGATAAAAATAGGAAGAGAGCTTTTCTAACCTCATACAAAGGGGTCAATCCACTTATGTTTGGAATCAGATGCTGGATCTCTTCCCCTCAGAAAACAAAGGGGTCAAGCTAGTCACTCTTGTTACTTGTTAGTTGTTGCCTTCGACAAAAGCTTGTCAACCCTATATAAGCAGATCCCTATTTGAACACTGACAAACACACAGGATAACTTAATGCCGGTTAATTATGGGTAGCTCCTTAGCCCTTAACCTTGCTTAATGTGTTTACTAACTATTTTAGAACATACCTAGGAGGCTATAGATGAGAGAACATGAAGATGGGTATGACAAGCTGTGTGAGGCATCGATGCATTGCAAGCGCATGGATTAGTGTCTAAATGGATGTTATTGCACTGTAATAGTGGTACAGTTACTAGTCTGTGACATTACAGGACACAGTGGAAGTATAGCCCCGTTGGGTCAATAGCTATCTTACAGTGCTGCTGTAGCCTTCGGCGGGGACCCTGCCCACTATTTAGTAGTTTAGATCATATGTAGATAGTTAATTTTAGTTTTTATACACTTCTTTGGCTTTATTTATTTATTCTTCCCTTTCTTATATATATATATATATATATATATATATATATATATATATATATATATATATATAATATGCAGTAAACTTCCATGAACCTAAACTGCTTAAGTTGTGTTTAATTACAACACCCTATGTTATACCCCATTAAGATTTCCAAAAGATTGTACTTGTATTAATGTATATCCTTTGGAAATCTTAATGGGGTATAACATTGGGTGTCGTAATTAAACACAGCTTAAGCAGTTTAGGTTCATGGAAGTTTACTGCATATTTTTTTGGTCTAGGAACTTTATAGTTGATGGTGATTAGGTAATTCAATGATCAAATTATTTCTTATTCTCCGTGTTAATTTGCTTTAGTGTTTATAACACCATTGCTAGGCACAAAAGCTATTGGATGATCTCGTAGGCAAGAACCTTGAGCTGGTACAAAGTTCTATACCTCCCACAGATAACAATCATAAATCAGATGAAGGTGGCATCAGATTGTTTAGAAAAGCACCCCTTGGCATTCTAGTAGATCCTATTGGCACGTGTGCTCTCTTGACTTAAACTCTTGTCTTCCATTGCTTTCCAAACAAGCTCAGTTCTAAATTAACAGTGATTTTAACTACCAATGCATGTTACCAGATCCATATTCACAACCACGGAAGAAACCGAGAATCATACCCGGAGAAGAAATTGATGAGAAGTCGAAAAAGGTTTATCCGTCTTTGTCAACATGCTTATAGTAAGACCATGATCTGATATCCAATTATGTTTTTATATATGCCATCCAATGCATTACAGTTTAGACATCGACTACGGTGTGTCGCTGTTGACGGTGTCGATATTATGGCGGCAGCAAGAGATGCATGCGAGAGAGCACTAACCCGATTTGAAGCTAAAGATGCTGCAGCCAAGGCGAAGGCCAAGAAAGAGGAAGAAAGGGTTGCAGAACTGAAGAAGGTCAGGGGGGAGAAATGGCTTCCATCTATTGCAAGGAAAATGAAGGTTAGCTCTCATATCTACAGTACCTAATGTAAAGGTAAACATGAGTATGCAAAGTGAAAATAATTAGTAACATCCTAAGGGAGTTGCAATGAAATATCTGTAGAAACTTTCGTTTACACAAAAGACCGTTGGACAAACTTACCGTCTTTCCTCATTTGCTGAATTGTAGGGAGCAACTTGAACACAGAAAGAATGCGTGATGGAAGATGTATCCGTATCAATTATTCGAGCTAAAATCAGCCTAATTTTTGTCACATGAGATACCTTGGACTAGCGAAAGTGGCAGGATTACTCAACACTTGTCTTGAAGCAATGCTGGTGATGATTGACTCACAATTTGTCAGTTGAAGAGAATCTGTTTTGAAGCAATGCTGGTGATGATTTACTCAAAAACTTAGGACTAATGAAAATGTGAATTGATCTTGTGATTGTCATGAAGCACTGAAATGTAACTGAAGCACACTCTTATCAAGTTCTCAGCGAATACTTTAGTTATTTGATTGAGATACTATTGTACTAGCTTGTGTTCATGTTCTCAAATTTATTCTTGAAGGTGCAGGTATGTATTGATCATGATAAGCAGTTGCTGCTTCAAGGAAGAGAACACAACATCTGTACAGTCGCCAGAAGATATCGCTGGTTTTTAACTGTAATGTGGATTAAGTATAGCACTTTCGGTTTGTGCTTTGTGTGAACAAACAACATTCTGGGTGGGTCCGAAATCAGCAAGCAGTTGGCGGAGTTTCCCCTGCCATTTTCTTTATTGCCAGCAGCTCCATGAGGGGGGAATGAAAGATTAAAAGCACTATAATGGAAGTCACAGTTCTTCCATTGCAGGCTCTTTTTCTCTCTCTTGAGAAACTGCACCCTTTTTATTCCTTCTTCTCCCTTGTTCTTCTACTCAGCTTAATTTACATTAGTATGTCTCTATTACTAGCCATGGCACACAGGATGGGGTTATATGCATCGACTATCTGGGCACTGGAGGAGAGGAGGCTTTCTATGCTCTATGAGACAGCAACCTCTGCCGTTCGGTCGCTCTTGTTTGCAGTTTTGTTCCGTCTTCGGTGGTAACAATGGTGATGTCTGTCAGGTGGATTTAAATGAATAACTCTTTTTTTCCCCTTCTTCTCTGTTATTTAAATGCTACTTTCTGGGATTGCTACTGTTTGATTCAGGACTAATGCAGAAACTATGTGATGTATGAAAAAGGAAGAAGTTTAGTCTGGTTGATGTTAAGAAATTATGCACAAGATCAAATATCAAGCATACAAGCAAAACATCCATGAAACACAGAGGACGCGAATCGCAGAGAGGCATGATTGGCAAGTACAATATAACGCACAGGAGCACTGAGCACCAAAAATTTTTAGGGAAGAAATCATAACCAGGAGTTCTAACCAGACATCTCCAAACATGAAACACTAACCCAATTTTAACAACTAAATAATCCGACCAACATTGGTTCCACGACTAGGTCATTCGGTAGAGGCTGGTGGGTACACTGTTCGGGATAATAAGGTTGTGGTTCAAACTTTGGTTGTTTTTCAAACTTGGAGTCCATTTTTATTCAGAAAATGATCAGCAGACCGAGGGGCGCCTTATTGGTCGGATTTCTGCCGCTGACACCAGCACCCCCTGCTAATGTCAGCCCGCTGAACCCGACCAATGAGGGGGGGACACGTGGCACCGTGGCTTAAACTGCGGTCCCCCCTCGGTCTGCTAGGCAGTGTTGTTTTTTATTCACCTACCAAAACTTGGATGATGTTCATTATTCCATTCAAATGTCACATCATTTTTTTTTATTATAAAGAGGTGAGAGCAATTAAATTAAATATAAAAGTGATTTTAAGTTGAAACGTGACAACTATTGAGTGGAACGATGAACATCACCCAAAGAGAAAAAAAATAGTAATGGAAGTTAAAAATAAGTATGGTTAGAAACAGGCGACTTATAGGCGTACTAAACAGGAAAATCTGCAAGATTTTCATAGGTTCACCAAATTGGGAAAAATTGAAATGAATTAACTTATAAAAATATATATATTTATATAATCATATATTAGCAAACAACTTTTATTGCTATTTTGGCAAAATAAAGCAATACCAAAGCTAACCTTATTCCTTAAATAGTAGCATCTAACTATATCATGAACAATGCAGAAAGAATAACAGTAATTAGATTAACTAAAAGTTATGCTGTAGGAATAAAGATATAGATTATTAGAGACGATACATAAGAATAGACCAAAGTTACATAAGCAAATATGACTCATGTGCAATCTATCTACCTATGGGTTTTACTTATTTTATATTATTTGGAAGAAAAAAAACAATATTTTTTTAGTTTTTTACTATCGAAAAAACAAACAAATAACAACTACTTAATTTTTTTAGTAATTGAGGAGATCAAACAATAGTACTTTATTTTATTTTCCTTCTATTAGACTAACTAGCTTTTTAATTAGTAAATATAAACAAAAATATTCTTTCTTTCTTTCTTTTTGATATCCCACACACGCACACAATTAGGGGCTCGAACCTTGCCGGCCCCTCTTGGCTTGAAGCCCTCTCGGCAGTTGGCACTATGATGTATGTAAGTTTGTTTGTGGATTACTGACTATTTTGTTTGTAAGATTAAAACACTCCAAGTACTCTTTTTGGAGCAACGGTTGTAGCTTCTTAGAAAGCAATACTGATAAATTTGAGAAGTTGTTTGTCTCATTGTTAACTTGAATTTCACTCGTTTCTTGTTTTTTTGTTTTCCCCATTTCATTAAAAATGAAATAATCTTGATTTGGGGCATGTCACATAAAGGAGAGATTAACTTTGCACGGGGACATGAGTACCATTGCAATCTCAAATGCTGCAACTTTGCGGCTTTGTTTATATGGATTACAGCTTAACAACTGTTTGTGAAAAATGATAATTAAGTCAACTAGTTAGATAGATTATGGGACATCAGAGAGAGGTTCACCTAGTGATTGGTTGAACCCGGAATGATTCATTCAGGAAGAAGGTTCTTGAGTTTGGAGAATGTTGGATTTAGATTTTTATTGTACACAGTTCCACAAATCTTTAAAGCAATCAAAAGGCCTATTAGCTCAGTTGGTTAGAGCGTCGTGCTAATAACGCGAAGGTCGCAGGTTCGAGACCTGCATGGGCCAATATTTTTATTTTTTAATATTTTTCAAAAGAAAATCAGTTTTTTTCTTATTACTTATTCGTGACATTAGCGGCTTTCCTCCTCTTCCCTCTTTCCTCCTCTTCCCTCTATTATTCCTTAGATATTTCTGTTCTCCTCTACACATTTTGCTCAAAAACCCTTGGCTTCAATCTGGTCAACAATCTGGTCAACACCTTCAGCTAATGCTCGGGTCACTACTGATATTGAGTATGGCAGAAATTTGATTTTTCAGAAGATACAGTGTGTTATAGAATTGATGTTGAGATTGTTAATGGCAACACTCGCATCAGATATTTTACACTATATATATGTATATGCTATGTTCTACAGACATGATATGACACGATGCGGACATGGTGAGTCGTGACAACACAATTACCAGGTTTCCTAGTTTATTTTAGAGTATCTGTATGGACGCTTGCTTCCTGAGATTATCATCATTTCTAAGCGTGGCTTTGTTGAACGAGTAAGCAAGCCGTTGTGTAGCTTCTTAAGTGAAATGAGGAAGCACATGTACATAAATCAGAGTCGTATAATGAAGGGATGTGAGCTAAACCATACTCAAGCATGAAGGATGTGAGATACATTGTAATATGAGGAAGCACATGTGTGGACTCCATAAATCAGTGACTTGTCTGTGTCACACAATTAGTGTTGGACACGATATGGATATTCTAGAATTGAAAATACACTAGAACACCACAAAATCAACTGTGTATCCGTATCTTGCCAGTCCATGTCATGCTCGTGTCTACATGGGCAACATAGTTACATAGCCTATTCACATTTGGGTATGATGTGAGCAATAGTTACATAGGCTATTTTTATTGTTTCTAGAAAGATACTGTTTCCTCTGAAAATTGGGGATGATGTTTATCAAGTAAGTTTTTTTTTTTTTTCCTTCCTTCGTTTCAGAAGCGATAAAGCTTTTTCCAGGTAAATACTTGTGAGCAGAACTGTTTTTTTTCCCACTCCGTTTTTGACTATGAAAAAAAAAAATTGAATGTCATTTCAAGTTGAACCTACTCTGAAAAAATTGTGTTCGTCTTAAATATTGGTACTCCATAGCATTTTATTAGGGTCTACTTGGCAATTGTAGGGGCAGCAGTTATGGGATGTTTTTAGAGTACCGGTTACGAGCGGTTATGAGGGGTCCGATTTTGGATGGTTTTTAAGTAGCGGCTTTTAAACCAGTCCAATCCATGCTTGATAATTCACTAACGAGCAGTTCTGAAAGTTTTTTACACGAATAAATTAAATAGGAAAGGGTATCAGTAGTTATAATTATATATATTTTTGTGAGGATATAAATGGAATAAAAAAATAGAGCAGCTCAAAACCTATCGATTTTGGGTGTTTATAAAGCCATCCAAAAATACATTACACCAGTTTTGGGAAATTTTTGAGCCGATCAAAACCGGTGTCTCAAAAAAATTAACAAGCATGGATTTTAATAAACGATCTGTTCAAAAACACTCCAAAACGGGTGAAAACACCGTTACCAAGCAGACCCTTAAAGTTTAAGTATATAATCTTTGTGCACATTGCTCATATTTTCTAGAGGAAATTTATACTCTCACTGGTGGCTAGGAATTGTGAGAATTATCTTGTGCCAGTTTAAAAACTTAATTGTTCGGATCATTTTGCAATTTAATTCTCTTGTATCTAATGCCTTGGTAATTGCTTGTCCTCAAATCCTTTAGTTCACCTGAATTTGCTCCTACTTTCTTATATGTGAGCTGCTATTTTGACCGCACGGAACCTCCATTGGGAGGGGAGCTGGGATTTTGGGATTTGGGTCCGAAGATGCAGAAAGGTCAATAAAGAGGTGACACATCGACGCAGACACACATCCTGACAGTCAAAATAGACTTTTCCTTCTCATATATCCTTTATAGGTACATTTCAGACTACCAAATGAGATTTATTTTATTTCCAAAACAATCTCTCTTCCTCAGTAGGATACTAAGAATCTAAAATAGGGGAACTTCGCATTCTCTCAGACCACAATTTGGAAGATTGCATCCTGCCGAGACTCTGCATCCACCGTCAGGCTCTGCACCGATTGCAGACCTGCAGTCGCGTGGTTCAGCCTCATCTCGTACTCGCCGTGGAAGAGCTGGGCTTCGAAGAGCCCGTCGGCGTCCGTCGTCCCCGTAACGCTGCTCGACTTCCACTCGCCTATCAGCTTGTCGACCACGTCCCCCGTCGGCAGGTTCTTGAAGTTGTTATCGGTCAAGCACATCCTGTAGCACCCCTCCGGATGCCACGCTCCCCATATTACGATCCCTTTCACAGCGGGGTGCGAGTACGCCTCCCTTAATATTTGCTCCAATGCTTGTGCCTATAACACAGTGTTTTGTTACATATAACATTTGTTGTCGTAAGTGATTAGGGCCGTCTCAAATCATTTGGAGGTCCCAGGCAAAAAAGTTCAACGATGGAGTTCTCTCTTGAAAATTTAAACATGATTAAATTATATAATTTTATTATATTGGTTTATATGTAAATCTTCATTTTTAATCCTGACTTGGGATCGGTGATATATCGCTATAAACACTACAAAATTATGGTAATTTAGCGACTAACCTGGCGACTAACATATTTTAGTCGCTAATGAAGCGACTAACTAGCGACTAACATATTTTAGTCGCTAATGTAGCGACTAACTAGCGACTAACATATTTTAGTTGCTAATGTAGCGACTAACTAGCGACTATTTTTCAAGTAATTGACAATTTAGTTTCATGAACAAAATAGTTCATCAATAATTCAGTCGCTAGTGGGTTGATAAATTTATGAAATTATTCACACACACACACACAAATAATATTTATATATATATATATATATATATATATATATATATATATATATATATATATATATATATATAAGAGGAATGATCAAAATTTTCATACTTTTTGTATCTCTCCTATTTACACTGTTGGATGGTGCTTTAACTCATCTAATCTTAACCATTATATATATATATATATATATATATATATATATATATATATATATATATATATATATATATATATATATATATATTTTTTTTTTTTTTTTTTTTTCAATGACCGTCTAGCCTAATGGTGGTAGTAACGAGACATGCGGTCCGAATGGTTAGGAGATCGATTTCCGGTGGGAGCGTTCGCCACAATTACCCGACCCTGTAAGTGATGTTGTACACGAAGTTTGTTGAAGAGCATACCTGGTTTGTCACCTTGGAGGAGACGTCCACTTCGGTCAGCCAGATCGGTAAACCCGTCTTGGCAAGGGTGTCGAGAGCCGACCTCATGTACGGAATGTTCGGCTTGCTGAAGTGGCCCTCCAGCCCGATCGCCAACTTCGCCGCGTTACCGTATTTGTAGGACTGCATCTGCGACAGCTTCTCGAGGTACTTCCCCGGCGTCGTCTTGGCGTCGCCGGGCTGCTCCAGCGTGTTGAAGTCGTTCAGGAACATGAGCGTGTCCGGCTCGATCTGGCTCGCCTTTTGGTAGAGGATGGCCGACGCGTCCTTCCCGAGCCTGTCCTCGAAGAAGGAGAAGTGGAGGTTCTCGTTGACGACGTCCCACGCCACGAGCTTGCCCTTGTACCTGGCCACGACCGAGCCGAGCCTCCGGTTGACCGCGTCCCAGAGCTGGCTCTGGGAGAGCCCCTTCACCCAGCCCTGCAGGTAGGTAGGGTCCGCCCACACGACGTTGTGCCCCCGGATCGATATCCCGTGCTTCTGCGCGAAGTCGACCATGGCGTCGCTGGTCCCGTAGTCCTCCTTCCACTGGCTGGCCTCCGTGCTGTACCACTTCATCTCGTTCTCGAAGGTGGTCACGGTGAAACCGCGGGAGGTGAACCAGTTCTGGTAGGCCGCGTTGGAGAGGATGGTGCTGGCGATGGCGGATCCGAAGGGGAAGCCCGCCCTCTTCTGGGCCAGGGAGACCGTGGCGTTGGCGACGGCGTTGCCCCGGGAGTCGACCGCACGGAATCTCGTCAACCTCGTGCGTACCTATGCATACATCGACCCATGCATGTTTCATTTGAAGAATCCATAGTCACAGTTTAATTTTGGGAAAATGCTTAAGTCTACAACCAAATGCTTACAATCTTCTTACAACCTCTCTCATCCCTTACATATGATCCCACCGGATCATACCTGCCCTCTCACCCTCTCTGTTACATTGGCTCCATCCGACCCCACCACTTCCCTCCCCTCCCTTCTCCAATTGAAAGTCCGACACGTGACGGTTGTAAAGAGATCGTAAGCATTTGGTTGTAGCAAAACTCTTAATTTTGTTGCAGATGGTTAATTTTACTGTACCTCCTCGATGCTTTTAGACTGATGAGACCTCCATTCCTCTTCGGTGAATGGTTGCAACGAGACGCTGTCGACCCAAATCTCCACCGTCGTCGTGTTTATACTCTACAAAGAGATGGACGGACACGCGACGTTAACCAAGTTTTGGTGTGTGTCCTGTAGTTGTATTATGGAGCGACAGTGTCCGTGTCAGAATCGATATATATACATACCTCAAAATAAAATTCAGCTGGGCCGGAGGTTTGAACAGAAATGCCTCCTTTGAGCATGGACCAACAGCCAGATCTGGCTTCCACTGCACCTGCATGGATGAACTCATCCTCCCCAGTCTTGAACACAGCCCTGACAGTTGCTGCATTCCCTTCAGTGACTTGCACCCAAGCTATATAGACAAACACAAATGGTGAGAAAATTAATCATATGTGCTCAAACTTATTAGAGAATGAATATAACCAGGGCCGGGCCCAGGAGTAAGCCGGACAAGACTTCGGCCTCCAGACTCGGCGTGATTTCAACAGAGATCGGGATCGTGGGTGATCCTCTAGGATCGACTTATAATAAGAATCAAATGACAACCAAAACTAGCTCCGGATAGGACAATCCAACCCCTGGGGCAAGAAAGTTTACCGGAGAAAGTATAGAGCAACCCGTTCTGGAGAAGGATCTTCTGCGACACGCTCTGATGGGGTCGGTCTCTGCTGCTGGTGACCGAGAACCGGTTCCCCGTCGGGGATGTCCTTGTCGCGGTCTTCGCGTAGCCGAAGCTGGACCAGCCTTTCAGGCTCTCGTTGAAATCTGGATTACGAATGATCCCTCCTCCATATTGAGGCTTGAGAGGTTCGGGCAAGCACTGCAAGAAGAAACAAATTTAGTAATTATGCTTGAGTTATGTTTTACATATTGAGCGACAACACCTTTGCTTCTGAAAATAGTTCATCTTCTGCTTCTCTTTTCAAAGAGAGGGAAGGAAAATAGTTGATTTCATTGCTGTGTCAATTGGTATATATTCTAGAGGCACTTCATAGTTGGATATGACTTTATATTTAGGAAAATTCGACAGGCACATTCCATTACTTCAGAACCGTCCAGATTTTTGTTTTTTTATTCAGAAAAGTCCCAAATTTACTTTGAGCTATCCAAACCCCCCAAACTTTCCCAACAAGTCTGTAGACAAATTCTACAATCCTATAGTATAGGGACGGATACAAAAACCGAAACTGGAATGGACTACGAAGGATTTGGATAGACTAGAGGTGGCTAACATATATTTAAAATAAAAAATAAAAAATATAAGGGAAAAAAGAGTTTAAAAAAAAATCTTTTTGGGGTGGGCTCCAGCCTACCCCACCCCTATGCTGGATCCGTCCCTCCTATAGTATATGTAGGACTTAGAACTATCATAAATCCTACAGTCCGGGATTATATATGGACTGTATAATTTTCTACAGTCCTGTATATAAGCAGTACTTTATAATTTTCTTAAAGTCCTTACAGTCCCAGTTGTTTATCTCTGTATTTCAACGGAGAAAATTCTACAGTCCATATACAATCCAAGACTGTAGGATTTCCTACAGTACTATAGATACTATAGGACTGTAGAAATATTCTATATTACTATATATATTATAGGATTGTAGAATTTGCCTACAGTCCTGTTGGCTTTTATAATCAAAATTTGGACTGTCATCGAGCAAAAAAAATAATGAGTGACAAACTTGTAAATAATAAAAAAAAAAATTAGGGCTGCCCTCAAGTGAAAAATGAACTGCCCATAGAATTCCCCTTATATTTATATATAAATATAAATATAAAAAAGTGAATGAAAATTATGAACTTGCCTCAATACTTGCTGCATAATCATACTGTAAGGAATGAACTAAACTTCCTGGGACAACGAAAAAAAAAAACAGGGTATCAGTGTCAGTACGTATCAAGTTTTGCACGAATAGAACTCCTAACTATTTTCTGAGTTAATTGGTATGGCAATCATGTGACTAATAGTAACTGCTAATGCTATGATTAGTAAGCTCAATAACCCTATAAATTTATAAAAGGGAAACATAAATTCTATAATGTATTATGAAATTTTGAAGCAATTACAAAGCTTATCAAATGAAATTTCGTATGTTTCATGTACAAGTCTTATCTTAATAAAATTGAATAGGACAATTTGTGCTGCTTACTACTCAAGACAAGTTTGAGACTAAACCTGAAATAAAGACAACACTTAGCAATACAATTAGAGCAACTTCTCCCACCAAATTCTTCATCTTGCATGAAAGATATGTGAAGTATTTGGTGGAGGAGAAACAAAAATGGATATGAAAAATAGAATACTACAAAATTGTACAAATTCAAAGAAGAAAACTTCATCTATATATAGGTAATATAGCATCTATATGCATTCTTAAGAAGGAATATAGTAAATCATTTTTTTGTGAAAGGTGTCAATTTTATTGGTTTCCATATGAAAGCGATTTAAATTTGGAAGTTATTTTTGTTGCTTTTTATTTTACAGATTAATTATAACTAAAAAATGAGATGGAAATAGTTAACTTGTGGTGTATGTATATAAAAGCGGGATCCTCGCACCCAATTAATAGTGTATCCTTTAATTAGATGAATCTAATCATATTCATAAATGACCGAGTGAATATATGTTAAGTGAACACTGAACATGGCTCTGGCTCACTGTGGAGATAATATATGCACCTATATATTTAGTATATATGTTCACGTACATATGCATGGCGAACCTTCCTCTTTTAAGGGTATGTAGAATCAAATCAATTAATAGCTTGTGATATGCAGAATATTATATGAATGAACCCAAATTAATGACAAGTATTTTAGTTTGTTTTGGCTCAAAAATATCAGTTCTTTTTTTCAGGAGATTTGAATTTCAAATTAAACATCTATGTATTAATATTTTTAATAAAATTAAAAAAATGTGTCGCACATATAGTATGTGTGCATATTTTACAAAATTTGCCATCGGAATACAAACATGTGTTGCACACCACGTGTGTGCCCGACCACTAAGTTATATATGCATCAATTCAAATCTACACTTTAAGAATATAGTACAGAGTTATCTATAGTAACAATTGAAGCTGAAAGTAAGATAAGACTTTTTTTTGACGGTGTATAAAAAGGCTGTTGCACTGTATCACTGTATTCGTGAGTAGGGGTGAGCATTATTCGGTTTTGGACCGAAAATCGAACCGAATCGAACCGAATAAGAGATTCGGTTCGGTTTTAAAAAAATTCGGTTCGATTTCGGTTTTGAAAATACTAAATTTTCTTATTCGGTTTCGGTTTCGGTTTTGGGTTTCGGTCCAAAACCGAAAACCGAATAAGAAATTTTAATTAATTAATTTATATATGTGTGTGTGTGTGTACTATATATATAAGTATTAATATATATAGTTACATACTAAATATATATAGGTATGTACTAAATATGTCTATGTATATTTAGTTACTATATATATTAACAAAAAAAACTCAAAAAAATCAAAAAAATATGAATAAACCGAAAACCGAACCGATTTAATTCGGTTCGGTTTAATTCGGTTTTGGGCCAACTCGGTTCGGTTTCGGTTTTGCTTATTCGGTTTCGGTCCAATTCGATTTTGGGTTATTCGGTTCGGTTTAAACCGAACAAACCGAATGCTCACCCCTATTCGTGAGTCTAAGAAATAAGGCATCTCCGTTTGGAGGTTTCTAATTTCTCTCTCCCCTAAAACTTTATTTTTTTTTGAGAAAACTTTTCCATGGTTTTTATTCCAACTTCTATCTTAAGTGACTTTATATGATGGAAAAAATTTATGAGGATTTCTACATATAGCAACACTCAAAGAAATTTATCATCTCTCATGACAATTATTATTGAGTTCTATATCATTAAATTGATTTTTTTTTTTTTTCATTTTATGCCACGTAGATAGAAATGGAGAACGAATGTTTTTTTGTTTGCCAATCTATATGTACAAAATCTGCCAACTAGGATAGAAGCATACAAATTCGGGACATATAAGCAATCTATTTTCTGTTTTGTTAGCATGACAACAATTCATTGATTGAGGCAACATTCTAACTTTAGCATGGCAGGCATCATATCATTACTTATTAGCAGGCAACAAGTCTTCTTCATAGCATGCAGATTATTCTTTTTCTTGTTCTTAGCATAGCAACATGTAAAATCTCTTATAAACATACTTAATGATTACCATCTTGTTACTAGCAATAGCATTCATTCAAAAACTCAGATTCTTATTAGGCGTAAGCGAATCATAAACTGAGTCTTTGTCCATTCACCCAGATGAATCGTCTTCTGTTGCAGAGTCAGCAAACCGATCTTTCTGTTTATTTAGTGCTTTTGCGGAACGGAACACCATAGTCAAGTCCCCTTAACAGCCCACAAACCCTTAACGGGAATTAAAATCGGAGAGTAACTGCCCATTGAGCGACAGTTACAGTAGTAACCTCAACTAAATGAGAAGTTACATTCAAAAGCAGCGAAAAGCCAATTTTGCACAAATTTTTGTGGCCTACGCTAAATTTTGCGTGAGCAAGCTCCGCACGGAAATACTGCACACGCGCACACGCCACACATGCACACCTATACACGGAAGTCTCATCTCACGTCCAATGCGTACGTGCGAAGTATGCCACTTTGCGCCCTTTATCCTAACATGAGTCCAAGTCGCTTCAGAACTTAACTAAGAAATTTTTTTAAAAACATAAGTGACAGAAAACATAAATATTTTTTTGAAGGTTTTGAACCTTGTCCTATAGGGAGTCACCCCACCATCTAAACAACATTTGTTATCACTCACATTAATATACACAACTCAGTAAAAGATGAATCTTATATTGAAATATACTTAGCATTGCCACATGGATGTGGGACTATTATATATTATCTAGAATGAGACTATTGTTATATAGATTTCAAATTCAAACCCCGACAATTTTTTTTAACTAATATTGATGGTTGATTATATTTTATGGTTTCAATATGCACACTCACCACCAGTGGCGTAGCCACATGGGGGGGGGGGGGGGGGGGGGGGGGGGGGGGGGGGGGGGGGGGGGGGGGGGTGCGGCTGTGCCCCCTCAAATTTTGGATTTTTCTTTATATTTTTTTGTAAAGTATTTTATATATATATATATATATATATATATATATATATATATATATATATATATATATATATATATATATATATAATTTTATTATAGGCATAGAAAAAACAATCATATAAATGTTAAAACAACATTCCAATGTCAGATCGGTAAAATATTATATTTATGGAACAACATAACATCAACTAATTATAGTTGTATACTTTCAAGAACATGTCTATAAAAAAAATGCTAAAGTCTACGGAAGCTTCTAAATATGTTGGTTTTTTTAAGATGTACCTTAGTAGCACATAGAACAAAAAGAAAATTAGTAAAACAGTATATACATCACTAAAAAAAATGTTCATAAGATCTATTTCTATATTTCTATATTGACAACACTCAACAATTTATCACCATCTTTTATATATATAATGTTTTTTTTATCACACTTTTTTATATATAATGTGAATGTCTCCTAATTCACTTACAAAGAAAATATGTTATTAGGAATGACAAATTTTTCGAAATTGTCCGATGGAGATCTTTTTTTTTTCTTTTCGGAAACGCGTTTGGTGTTTTAAAATAGTGACATGGACGGAGATGTGGTACACATTATGCGCGTCGAACCGGATAGGACGGCTGCGATGACATACAAGTGTGGCCCACATGATTAGTCCATAACAACTCACAAGTAAGTGATAGAAACTAATATAAAGACGAATATGAGAACTCATAGTCAACATGGAGCTAAAAAGGACTTAATTTTTATAATATTTTTAAAACTATAAATATATTTATCATAAAAAATTTAATAGTAATTGTCGCACCCCCTAAACGAAAATTTCGACTACGCCACTGTTGGTGTGATCCAAACCGGAGTTGTTCGTGTGATATTTGACTGAACCCATACGCCTTAAAATAAATTTCTCATGTAAGATCTGCAACAATTTCAACTATCTACATATGATAATCCCACCTTCTATCGATGCGGAACTAAATTACCAACTCGACGGAGTCACCCCCTCTCTCGAGAGCTCAACGAAAACGATATTAAATCCAACACATCCTTCAGTCAGTAAGAATCCACAAGTTCAAAGTTCATAGCTGGTAATATATAACCATTATATATATATCAATCTACGCTATCGGGATTTCATTTGTACTTATCCTGATCATTTACTGTGCTCTACAGAAATGATTTCGGACGGAAGGTATGGTGAGAGAAGCACGCGTCGGCCTGGTGGGTTTTCAGATGGAGAAGTGGGAACGCGATGATTTTTACGAGGCGGCAAACAGTTACTCCTGAGACGGAAGAGAGAGGAGCCGATTGCGAAATTTGAAGCCCTCCTCTTGGCAGTTGGCACTATAATGTTCGTTTGTTTGTGTGGATATTGCTGACTATTTTGTTTGTAAATTGTAATATTAAAACACTCTACTCTTCTCGGAGCAACCAAGATCAGTAATATTTTGAGTTGTTTGTCTCCTTGTTAACTTGGATTTCACTTCTTCTTCTTCTTCTTCTTTCCCTCGTTTCATTAAAGCATCTTGGACTCTTTGATTTGGTACATGGGTACCATGGAAATCTCAAATACTGTAACTTTGTTTATATGGATTAACGAAAATGATATTTGGCCCGCCGGCGGGCTAACCCGCACGCCGGCGTGGCACTCCCCCATTGGCTCCCCCCCTATTCGCGTGGGGCCCATGCCGGCGCCCTGCCAATGGAGGAGCGCCGCGTGGCCGCGGGCCAGCCCGCAGGCGGGCCATGTAGCACCGCCGATGGATTAAAGCTTAACAACTGTTTGTGAAAAAAAAATGATAATTAAGTCAACTAGTTAGATAGATGATGGGACATCATATGCCCAATTGATTGGTTGAACCAGGAATGATTCATTCAGGGAGAAGGTTCTTGAGTTTGGAGAATGTTGGATTTGGATTATTGTCAATATATAAAAGCAAAGCTTCGAAACAAATAAATGGCCTATTAGCTCAGTTGGTTAGAGCGTCGTGCTAATAACGCGAAGGTCGCAGGTTCGAGACCTGCATGGGCCAATTTAATTTTTTATTTTCTTTTCTGTTCTCATATTTTATTTTAATAAATAATCCTCTTTCTTTTTCTTAAAACACTTAAGTTTTTTGTTTTCTTAATGAATAATCCTCCATTGACAAAATAAACTCAAAGGTATACATTTCCTTTTTCTTAAATCCCTTGAGTTTTTTCATTTTCTTAATAAATAATCCTTCATTGACAAAATAAACTCAAATTCTTCACTTTCAGAGACCTTTATCTTAAATCTCATAGGTTTTTTTTTATTCCTTAATAAATAATCCTCTAATGACAAAGCAAAGTCAAATTCTTCCCTTCACTCTACTATAGATCTCTTTCTCTTGTTCTTTCCGTACACTTTTCTTCTGGGAAGAATGGACGTTCCAAAGATGCGGTCATGTTATATATGTAGGATACAGATCAGATACTTCATTGACATGCATTGGACCCTCCAAAATACACGACTAAGACACATCAAAATAGGTGTCGTGTCCGTGTCTCCTTGTTCATACATTTTGCTAGAAACCCCTCCATTTCTTCTGGCGTCAATTATATGGATAAACTCACATGTTTGAACATAAATTTGATTTGTGCGCACAATGTCTACTCCGGGAAGAGACTTGGTCCTCGTTGACACTTTCTAGATTTTGTTCTCAATTTTGGATTGTTCGTGTCAGGAAAAAAAAAACTTTTAATTTCCCTTGGAATTGTCCAAAAATATTATTTTTTGAGTTCTAATATGTGAATCTAGGGATGGGAATTGTTTTTCCTAGTTCTAATATGATTCCATGCATACGCAGAGGGGAATAGGAAGCTGAGAACCCTACTGTGCACTAACCAGTCTCATAATTGTGTTACTAAGCACTGTACAGAACTCTTTCCGCAACAGTAGAGCTCGTTTGGTTTACTGTAATGTAATCGTAATCGCAATGTAATCAAATAAAAAAAACTATTTTTTTTTCATTTGATTATATTGCGGTTACTATTACATTGCAGTGTACGAAACGAGGCCAAAGTTTGAAGCGGGCTAATAGGTTCAAGTGTTGAAAGCTCGAACAACCCTACATGGAATTGCTGGGATGGTTGTCTGATTGCTTTAGGGTTCTTGCATCAGCTAGACACCAGAGCCATCTATCAGTGTGGTGGCCAACCAGAATCCACACTAGCTAGACCATTAATTAACTTCGAAAGGTTGGGTCATCACTCAGTAATTATTTACTTAAGTGTGGCATGTGCGTTATTTTTCAAAGAGATCAACACTAGGCTAAGTAAGCTCAAGAACTTGACTAATTCCACTAGAACAATAAACATTAGTAAGTATTAATAAGTATTGTTCTTTCTTCAAGAAAGAAAGAAACATTATGATTCCAACTCATATATAACATGGTGCAGAAGTCATCCCTCCAATTAAATTCAGAAGCTCACTCATGTTGACTCGATATCATAAGCATACAAAGAAGATTTAATACCATGGAATTGGTCACTGAGTCGGATCTTTGGAATGCTTGTTGTAGTAGTCAACTTCCAAGTTCAACTTGCAACAACAATTAAAAAGAAATATGAATATATTATTAATATCCATGTCCGAGAAACTTGTGAAGTCTTATGAATATCCGTGTCCGAGAAATTAACTTGAGAGGAAGTCGAGGATGGACTGGTTTCGAAATGAGCCAAAAATAGAGAAAGAACAGCAACCAGATTGGACCAGTATAGTGGTCTACACATTTCTGCAAATCTGGTTTTTTCCACCAATTTTATGTGTTTCTCAAAATTTTAGTTTCTAGATGATTGTCCGATATGCCTGATCGAGGTCGTTTATGAACATGTACAAGTTGTGCGATCGCACGTGGCCCGAAATCAGAAGGTTCCAAAAAAAAAAAAAAACTCTCGTATATATTATTATTGATGTGAAATATTCATTGTTAGGTTTAAAGACTCCATATTTTTTAGAAACTGTAGTAATATGTAGGATCCTTGGAATGTCATAATTAATTAATTATTTTAGTATTTGTACAATGTTCTTGAAATGTCAGAAACGGCAATGGGGTCAAAGATAACTGGAGGAGCAAGAGGAAAGAGAACTTTGACTTGAAAGAAGTGATAAGTGATTTTTTTTTTTTTTTTGGTAAATTCTTTCGACAAATTGATTTGTTCATAATAGAACAAGAAATCTTTATGGTAAGCCACCACTTCCACAGCTTTGAAGTGAGATGTGGAGACTCTTTGGCAAGTCAACTATGATGTGGCTGCCTAGTATAGATATCTTGTCTGGTACAGAAATTCTGGCCTTGAATTAATATACTAAGACTTCCTTTTCTCCTTCCATTGCGTCCTTCTAGAACCATTCAAATTCATCATATCTGAATCTTCTGGACCACTTCAAGAGCTTCCTAAGAATGTTGTTTGGATATTTTGCTTGGACGGTATTACCCTCATTTTACTTTCAAAATTCTAACTTTTATCCCAAACATGTAAATTTAGGTAATAGTAGTATTATGAAATTAACAAAATGATATTTATGGAAAACTAAAGAAATTGCTATGTGAACCAAAATGGGAATGGAAAGTCGACTACATATTCCCATGGAATGTTGAATTCTTTACATGAAGAAGAACTAGAAAATAAATTCCCAAAAATAAGAAAACTTCATCTAAACTAGCCGTTATTGGTTACAACACGGCAATCTCAAGATTGTAACATTTTGTCATTGAAAGAGAAGCTATAGATCAATACAATCAAAACAACAAACAAACAATAATAGAATCACCAATGTAACAACAGATATCAGGGAACACATACCATGAGGAAAACAATCACAAACAAATTGGTCCCGTCGTGACACGTATCGGACTTGACACGGACACTCAAAAATACACTAGGACACTTGACGGATCAATGCCGTGTCCGCGGATAATGGCGTATCCGTATCAATATTCATGTGATTCCTGTGTCTGTGCAACAACATAGGGAGGAGCACTGGGAATGAATAGCAGCAACACACACTGACACATAATTAGAAACAAAAAGAAGAGAGTTCAAACGAGAGCATAGAGGTCGGGCGCGAAGGAGAACCAGCGGAAGCCGCAGCTCCACTTCTCCTGCAGCAGCGGGCAGCGCGGCAGCCAGTGCCAGGTCCCCCTCCCGACCTTCAGGAAGAGGACCTCCGGCCACGTGGTGCAGCAGACGCACACCATCCCCGCCTGCCAGAGGCAGTACACGTGGGAGTAGTTGTGGTAGCACACCGACACGAACTTCCTGCACATGAGCTCCGGCAGCCTCCCCACCACCTCCCACCTCCTGCTCCTCCCCCCGCCGCCGACCATCTCCCACGCCACGAGGCTCCTCGATATCCCGTCGCTCCCGACGCCCCCGACCAGGAACAGCCTCTCCTCCTCCTCCTCCTTCCCCCGCGCCCCCGAGACCAGGCGCGCGAACGCCAGGTCGTCCGGGAGGGCGGGCAGGGCCCCGGGGCCCCAGGTGCCGGCCTCGAGGTCGAAGGCGAGCACGGAGGAGGGCTCGGGGGTGGTGAAGTAGAGGGAGCCGTGGAAGGAGACCCCGTTTCTGGAGGAGTGGGAGAGTAGGGAGCGGAAGCCGGGGAAGCGGGACCAGGAGTGGGAGCGTGAAGAGTAGAGATGGATCCAGTCGGAGTTGGAGAGGAAGATGTAGTATCCGTGCGGAGAGGAGGAAGGGAAGGAGGATATTATGGTGGTGGTGGCGGTGGATGATGATGATGAGGACGAGGAGAGAGTTGGAGAAGGAATTGTGGTGGAAGAGTTGGTGAGGATGTTGGAGACTAATAGAGAGGAGGGGCCGAGGGAGAAGAGGAGGAGGCCGTAGGAGGAGGAGAGGAGGGAGGAGGAGGAGAGGGTGATGGTCTTCCAGTAGTCCGTGGAGGGGTCGTAGAGGGGGAGGGAGTGGCGGGAGAATTGTGGGTGGGAGAGGAGGAGGAAGGAGGAGGAGGGGGAGGAGGAGGAGGAGGAGGAGAGGAGGGAGAGGAAGGAAGGGGTGCGGAGGAGGGAGCTGAAGCGCCGGCAGGTGGGGCGGAGGGCGATGAGGCTGCGGAGGGGGAGGAGGGAGAGGATGCGGTCGAGCAGGTCGTCCGGGAGCCAGCGCCAGACCGAGGGATCCATCGACCTCTCCTCCGGCTCCGCTCGAGCGAAATCCCGTTGATTGATTCGAGTAATTTTGGTGGGGCGGGGGAGGGATTTAATTGCGAGTGTTGGGGAGGAGTGGGAACATAGGGAAGAAGAGTAGTTGGACTTTGGGTCGGGTGGTTTGCGTTTGGTTTGGGTTGATTTGATTTGAGCACAAGGTACGTTGGAAGAGTAGCTTAGAATCTTTAGATTTACCCAAGTGCAATCACAATGAAAGGGTGACTTGGGTTGGTGATCCAACGTTGAATTTCTACCATCTTGGGGGGGATGAAAACGTTTAAGATACGAAATTGTAGGATTTTTTTTAGGGGATCCAACGGGTGGGACACAGGGGTGAGCATTATTCGATTTTGAACCAAAAATCGAACCAATTCGAATGGAATAAGAGATTCGGTTCGGTTTGAAAAAAATTAGTTCGATTTCGGTTTTGTAAATACTAAAAAAATTTATTCGATTTTGATTTCGGTTTTGGAGTTCGATTTCGGTTCAAAACCGAAAACCGAATAAGACTTGTACAATTATTTATATATATATATATATATATATATATATATATATATATATATATATATATAAGAAATTTTATTTTTCTCATTATAATAGTTAACCTCCCAAGACTCTGTATTGTTGCTTTAGGAGTGCTTGACATTCAAGATTGCAATAGAGGTGATAAAAATACTCTACATGTGGCTGCTTCCTTGATACCCAGCTTCGTCTTGATAGAAAAATTTATCACAATCTAAGTTCGATGTTTATATAAACATGAAGAATACTAGGCTGCTGTCAAACGTCTTCAAGTGAAAAGCTTCCATATCATATGTTTCTTTGTTTGCAATTGCATGACCAACCAATGAACTCAAATATCTTTGCCAACAAAGTGTTAACTGAATGTGCACATTTAGTCCCACATCGTTTATAGCAAAAACAAGTTGGCTTAGAGGAGGTTATAAAAGGGACCCTATCAACACTTCCAGCAAAGTGTATCTGGTGGCCTTTTGGCTAAAAATAGTGTAGTGGTCCATGTGCTCACAATGATAAATATTGAAATATTTTTTTTTAAGTGGTAGAGATCTAAAGTAGCTTCTGTGCTATTGTAGATGAACTCCTAAAGGCCAACAAGCCTAATTTTGGAATCTGGCCCGTTGACAAAAAAGGCCTACAGAAAAATTTACATAAATCGAACAAACCGAAAACCGAACCGAATATTTCGGTTTCGGTTTAAGTTCGGTTTTTTCCGAATTCGGTTCGGTTTCGGTTATTGATTTTGTTAATTCGGTTTATTCGGTTCTTGATAATTCGGTTTGGTTGAAACCGAATAAACCGAATGCTCACCCCTAGTGGGATACCAATTGTTTAGGAATTTTTCAACGATTATAATATATAAATATATAAAATATTCTAGAACTCTTTCTTTTTGTACTATTTTTTTGCAATGTCGTAAAGTGTGAAACTTTGCCGCTATCTTCAATTTGTACACTATTACATGTCATTTGGGTCCATTGCTTCCAATTTTCTTTCTACTTAATTAATTCTCGCTCTCCCTCTTTGTTTAATTATTCTGCTAATTAATTAATAATTGATCTTACCCCAATCTACTGGGTTAACTTGCTCTCCCTCGCTATTTCGTTCTATTGGCAACTAATCAATAGTTGGTCTTACAATTTCTTAGATAAATCTATTATTTAGTTGGTTAATTAATTTATTCTATATTTTCTTAATTTTGTAATCATAAAAATCTAATTCACAGGAAAAAATTGTTAGAATTTTAATTAAATATTAAATTTATTTTATTATATTGTATATGTTCCTTTTGTTATTATAATTTTTTTTGCTAAAATCTTAATTAGAATCTTAAATTTATTTGATTACACTTCTTTTTTTAAATTGTTATTTATATATTTAATTTATTTGAAATGTACTTTACTTTGATACATTCTATTTATTGTTAATAGTGCCATGAGTGTTGAGATGCATGTGTCATAGTGCCAACGACACGGATCACGAAATAGTTCTGAATAAATGAGTCAATAAATCATACATAATTCACCACAAATTTATCTTTAAACCTCTAGTCAATATTTTGAATACAACATGAATATCATTATAAAACACAATAGCACATGCATCATTCTCAAGATAGTTATAGTCCAACTTGAACTCAAGCTAGTTCAGTTAAATTTGTATTGGTTTGCATCTAATGTAATCGATTTTCTAGTCGGGTTCATGATCTACTTGAGTTTGGTTCTACTTGAGCTAGGTAAGGGGTCGAGTCAACATGGTTCGAGTTTGGGTAGCATCATGTCCCAACCAAGCTTTTGAGCTAGTAGAGTTCCAGTACACAATATCCACCACTCATATTGGAAATAATAATCCCAAATAATTCTTTATTGGATATATCTTTGCATTCAATTCACACAAGCTTCCTCTTTCTTTTTTATCAAAACAACATTGAATAGCATATCTAAAGTGGGCTCACGATATTCATGCAAAAAAATTTTAGTTAATATATGCTGAATATGAAAAGTTAGAAACTTCATTATAAAAAAAAAATCTTCAAAAGTACTTTTATATATGTTTATTAATTAAAAATGTTCGTTAATTTTAACACAATTATTTAGATAATTACGTATAAAAATACCAAAAAATTAAAAGTTGTTGTTCCAAGTAATATGAAATACTTGCAACAGAAATAATAATAATAATAATTAAAAAAAACATTTTTATGTATGATAAGATATTTATTTTTGGGAAGAGGCGGAGAAATTAAATCATAAGAGAGAGAGAAATTGTGATTCTCATCATTCCCGTACGTGATTGCAACCACAGGCAGTAACATGATGTCTTTCTTCCCAATCTCAACCCCAACCCCCAAACTTCCCATAACACCCCCCAACTCCGTCCCAATACCAACCATGTCCGACATCATGGACGCCTCCAGAGCGCAGGGCCTGCGCCTGCAGCTGCGGACGCTGGGCCCCTTCTTCCGCGTCGAGGCGGAGGGGGAGGAGGAGCAGCTGGGGAGGGCAGAGGGCGTAATTCGGAGCTGGGTCGGGGGCAAAGTCTTGCACCTCGATTCTATACGGATGAGGAAGGAGACTCTGGGAATGGAGCGCTCCATTTTCGGGCTGGGGCTGTTCATCGGCGCCGTGGCGGTCCGGCACGGCTTCGACAACGGGTGTGACCGGGCCGAGCTGCTCGCCATCAACGACTCCCCCCTCTACCACTCCAAGGTCATAATCACTTCCGTCCATAATAAAGAATGGCAAATTCTATAGTTTACTGCAGGACAGCCTAATTTTTTTCAATTTATTTACAATTTTGTCACTAAATTTTTTTAATTGAGGACAGTCCACATATTTGAATTTGGATACTAAAGTTGGCCGTCCTAACATAAAGTAGGACTGCAAAGACAGTCCTAACATAAAGTAGGAGTGCAAAGACAACCGCCAACATTGTTGCAGTCAAGTAGAGCTGTCAAAATGGGCTAAGCCCGTTGGGCCGACCCGCTCCGCCCGCCAAAAAGGTGGGTTGGGCCGAGCATTTAGGGGCCCGCCAAACAGGCGGGCTTAGGTGGGCTGGCCCGCTAGTAGCCCGCCCCGCGGTGGGCTAGCCCGCAGGCCAAGTGGGTTGGCCCGCCATCTATTTTTTTTATAAATTTTTTTATTTTTTTATTTAGCACATATATGAGATATGTATTATAAATGATAAAAATTCTCATTTATTGCAAGTAATGACGTATAAAATATTAAATTTGGTCATTTATTTACATGAATGAAGGTGCTTTAAAGAAATATCTACTATTATAATGTTTCTTGTATTTTACTTATAATTTGATGTATATGAGAGTGAGTAGAAAATATTATATATATAATTTTTTTTTCTTTTAAGAAACTAAACAATAATTAAAAAAAATTTAAAAATTAAGCGGACCGGCCCGCCTAGCCCGCGGCCTGCCGGTGGGTTGGAATTTTTCCAGCCCGCCAAAATGGTGGGTCGACCCGTCCCGCCCCGCCAAATGGTAGGTTATGGTCGGTTACGGGCCGGCCCGTCCCGCCGGCCCGTCTTGACAGCTCTACAGTCAAGGGCTGAGCTAGGAAACAATTTTAGAGGGGCTAAGTAAAAAAAAAAAATCATCTGATAACTTTAAAAAAAAGAAAGTATACAAAAGTTACACAGCTGACACATATAGGAATCGAACCTTCTCCGGTGTAAAATTCCAATGACTCAACCAACTCCGCTAAGACTGACATATAGTAACGTATAGGTACCTCCTAGTATTTATTTGAATTCAAGTCCGGGCTACAGCCCGGGGCAGTCCAGCTTATGCTCCGCTACTGGTTGAAGTCCTACTTTATGTTAGAACTGTCAACTTTGTTCGCAGTCCTAAAGGATTTGGGTAGTTTGGATTTGGATTTGGACTGTCAATAAAAGTTGACATTACTAACATAAAGTAGGACTGTCAACTTTGTGGATAGTCCTACTTTATGTTAGGACACAACTTCGTTGGCAGTCATAAAGGGGATTGGGCAACCAAAAGTAAAATTGGGACTATCCTAAGTAAAAATTATACCAAGTTGGATTCTCCTGGAGTAAAATTTTGCCTAAAGAATTAAACTATTCTTAGAATCAGACATTCCAAAATATATCTATAGTACACGACTGAAGCATCTTTCATACCATATATGCAGTAGGCTTGCAAATGGTTGAGCAAAAAATTATGCTATCCATAGAGATTCAGATTCTTGTTACACAATACTTGAATCTATATATAAAAAAAAAGGTTATTTATAAAGAAACAACTCCCATTGTTAGGGGCTCACAAAATTATTAAAATTTTACTTCCCAACCTTTTGCTTTAAAATTGTTAGGAGGCATTCTAAGACAACAGGTAATTTTCTGTCAAATGACTAACAGAATTCTGACAATCTTAACAATAGTTAGGACTAACAATTCTGACTATTGTTAGGTATTGTCCTCCCCCGACGGGACTATGGAATTTTGAGGTTGAAATTTTTAATTTTGTATTATAAACTTTGGAAAAACATTCATTATGATATTTAAAAACACATGGAAATGACATAGAAACTAAAATTCAAAAAAAAGAATTGGAAGAGAAAAAATTGTTCAAAATTAAATAGAGAGGAAGAGAAATAGAAAGATTACTTGATTGGGAAGTAGCCTTGATGTGTGTCATCTTGTAGACTTGTAAGAGAAAGATGAAGTGAATTGGGAAGAAGAGGAAGAGTGGGATGGTAGTAAAGAAAGAAAAGATTGTGTTTCTCCCAATTAATTTTGTCGCTAGCCCCTAACAAAAAATTACAAAACCTATGATAGTTCCTCCTAAAACAGGGATTGTGTCTTTACAAAAACCTATGATAGTTCCTCCTAAAACAGGGATTGTCCAAGCTCCCTAGCCCAAGTGGTTAGGGAGGGGGGCTCACTTGGCCCCCCCCCCCCCCCCCCCCCCCCCCCCCGTGGGCATGGGATGGCTGGGTGGTCGCGGGGCGGCCACGGCCCACGGTCCCAAGCTGGCGGGGAAAAAAAAACCTAGAAAAAAAATGTCCCCAATCAATTAAAGAATGCAATAGAAAACTCAATATCTACATAATAAAAAATAATAAAAGTAGGACTGAAACTTCGATCCCCTATTCTAAAATTTGCAGTGTGTTTTTCCAAGATCGGGGACAATGTTTTGATTTGTCAACTTATATGAATCTATGCTAATTCCAATCAGCATTCTATGAGTATGACTATTTAGTTGACAACTATTGACACTAGGTAGTTTAAATTAAATTCGACACTCTCAGAATGCAGACATTTTGTGTGCTAACTTGAGGTGCTTTAAGGATAATATAAATTTGTAAGTACATTAAGTACTGATTATGGCTAATTATTGCTTGATGTTGTATCTCATGGTGGTTTTAGCTTGTTCGGTTCTACACAAGGATGGGTTTTAGAGCGGTGCATGAGGTGGATGGTTCGTCGGTGGGAGACCTAGCACATATGTTGATGTGGGGAGGTCGAGGGACTAGAATGGATGCTAATATCGGACATCTCCTTGTGAAATGGAGTAAAAGGTTCAGACCTCCAAATTGATCTTGTTGTTCCTCCTCCTCCAAGCTTTATAGACTCCAACACTATATATATGCATGGTGGACACATCCTCAGTTCCCCCATCTTGAGGTACATGCATACTTTCACCTATACCTTTGTTATTGCTTGTTTCAATTGTCTTACCTAACGATGCTTAGGCTATCTCCAATGGAGGTTCTATCTCACCTATTTCTATGATAGAAATCCGTTTCAGAACAAATTTCTTGGAACACTGATTTATATCCCAATTTATATTCCAATTTACATCCTACATGACGTTGATGTATGATGGAATTTACGAGAATTTCTACATGTAAGAACTCTCATATAAATTCACCATCTTAATATTGGGCTTCACTTTTAAATTAAATAATAAAATTTTCTATTTAATATTATCCATCTTAATGTTAGACAGTGTCGCGTAGAATAGAAATTGAGAACCATTGGAGAATGTTTTGTTTACAATTTCTATGTAGAAACTCTGCCAACAAGAATATAAATTTTCTTATAGCACAATGCCAAGTAGTATAAAAACTCAATTTGAGAAATAGCCATTGGAGATAGCCTTAGTATTTAGCCATCGAGATAGGAACATTTTCCCCTGTTGATTGGTACTTGATTATAGTATCAGTTGATTATGCTTGGAGATTAGTATTAGCCATTCTTTAATTAACTATTTAGATATCTCGAGATAGAGAGAGGAACATTTTCCCCTCTTGATTGGTACTTGATTATAGTATCAGCTGAGTATGCTTTCCCAACTCGAGGAAGCCGATCCATTAAAAGGACTTATGCGCACTATTGATTGCCTAATAAGAATCATTAACTCAATCAAAACTCCGAAAGAAACTTAAGGCTCCCAGTGTTCAAAATTGTTCAATAAAGAAATATAAGATGCAAGAGCATCCCAAAGACCCTTCTTGTAATATTTATTACAAGAAACCACCACTAAATTGTGCCCTTGATTCGAATGGAAATTTTTTGCTGGGTGTGATAGTACTAGCAATAGAGCACCGGATCATACTAATAGAGTAATAGTTGACTTATTGTTCCTTCTTTACAATCTTGTGATATTAATGTTGGCTTACAATTAATTAATTAATTAATTACTGATGTGTTGCAATACAGTATTATTGTTTATAATTGTTTATAATTTTCTTCTATATGTTCTTATTCCCCGTGTTAATTATGACAGGGAAAAGGAGAGCTCTTTGGTTGTACTTGGTCATGAAAAGATGCGAAAAAAATCTTCTTACGTACAATATGTTCTAGATGACTACGATACTCTTGTTTGAATGCACACGAAGACGAAATCTCGAACCAATAGAAATTATGAGTAATAAGTATGATCTATCAGTATTAGCATTATTGCTCTTAAACAACATATTTTTCAGATGGCCAAGAAATTATTTGGGTGTTGAAACATTGGTCAAAAAGGAACAGATATAAAGTCTGTGTTTCAACAATATAACAGTTTTCACACTAAATCTTCTCATTCTCTGTGCAAATGATTATGACAGAATGTCGCATGCTTGGTGTCGCACGAATATGAATACAAGACAACAAGGGCATGATGCACCATTAAATTTGATGTTTGTTGACAAATTTTGAGTGTATTGTTCACTAATTCTGGCGTCATATCCAATGCATAATCAGGCAAACATGATGAAATAGGGACAAATTTTGAACTATTGGGGATTCCTGCAGCCAAAAGCATGTCCTTGAACTGATAAAGAATGCCTTCACCATCACCGAATTAAGAACTTCTTAAAACTGATGTGGTGACTTTCATTCACATCCATGTTCTATATCTTCAACTTCCTTGTTGGAGCATCAGAAAAGTAATGAAATGGATTCTAGATCAAGAGCGTCAGAAAAGTAATGAAATGGATTCTAGATCAAGAACATTTCGAGATAGCATTTTATCTTTCTTCGTCTTCACAAATGCAAAAGTTCCTCTCTCATGGCTTTCTACCATTCACAAATGCAAAAGTTCATCTCTCGTGGCTTTCTACCATCTCTCATGTCTTTCGTCCAAAGCCTGGGAACATTGTAAGAGTATCTTTCTCCATATGGAAGTTCCATCCTTTTTGTGAAAGAAAGAATAAATGGTTTGGTTGCAATGTCGCCAAACCTCTTTCAAGTACTTTGATGTCCTAAATACTGCTCCTTGCGCTGCCACAATCCATGTTCTAAAATCACTTTACAATTCCAAAAACACTGTTTATAAAGCAGCTAAGCATAATCCGTGTTTCTTCTCAAGTATTTGGACAGCTTCTTTAATCTGGAAATATTAAAAAAAAAAACTAACAAGAGACTGTGTAAAATGCAACATGCTAGCATTGGGCTTTACTAATATTTCCCTTATTTCAGAACAAAAACACAGCTGCAAAGCAGAAGCAACACAATCACCATATTTACCAAACTTGGCAAAAGCAAAAATGGAAACTAATCTCGACCCAATTTTTTTTAACCTCAGGTTTGGATATCAACTTCCCACCTGTAGAAAGAAAGGATATTACAAATCTGCAACAAGTCAACAATGCCTCAAAGGAACCAAAAACCAACCAGTGGACAGCCTTAACACCCACCGAAAGTAATCAATTATCCACAGTAATCCATAACCTACGCAAAAATATATCTGTGGAGAGCTTTTATTTCCGGCTTACTCGAGCCCAAAAAAAATTTAATAAAGTTTCAACACCTATCAAAACTAAACCTCTCAAGGCTTGAGGGCTAGTGCCAAACCAAACTTGGGAGTCCTGTCCAGGGCTTTGGTGTCAAATTCGCCGGATATGGTCAAAACTGACTTAGGCTTCACCTCGTGCTGCAGAAGGGCCGCCAGCTTCCCAGAGTTGTTGAGCCTCGTCTTCACAGTGGTCTGAGGATCCACCACATAAGCCCCTCCTACTGTGAAAGTGTTTTCATTGGTTGAAAACCTTCGGGTTATTTCTGCCACCACTGCGCTCCTTTGCGACTCATCTATGTTTCTGACATAAGATGCTTTGAGGGTGTCTCCCTTGTCCGCTCTATGATAAACAAAAACAAAAAGGATTACTTTATTTATCTGATTCTAGATTATCAGTAAGAGCATCTCCAACCCTATTGTCTTGTAATGTGTTATGATTCCTATGTGGCATGAGGCACAAGACAAGGTCTTTTCTAGGTGGCAAAACCATATTCACAAAAGACAATGAAGTAGAAAAGTCTTCTCCAATGCAAAAGTATTGAGATGCTTGCGTTTTTCCAACTTCCAAGACAACTCTTCTTCTTCTTCTTCCATTTTTCTAAATATTTTTTTATTCATAATTGATGACACGG
Organism: Iris pallida; assembly: GCA_029216955.1. Lineage (NCBI taxonomy): Eukaryota > Viridiplantae > Streptophyta > Magnoliopsida > Asparagales > Iridaceae > Iris > Iris pallida. The sequence continues at coordinate 4,531,881 of JANAVB010033417.1, forward strand.
AGGCGAAGATATTGTCAAGTGCATTGTCTAGAACTAGACAATCAACGTCACAATATCTTCTCATATATGGTTGGAGATGCTCTAAAAGGAGTTTAATTTGTCGTAGATGGTGTAACAGCACTAGTAAATACAAAATACGGAGAAAGTTTCAAATTTTTGTTGCAAACCAAGACTAGGTAATGCATGATACTATATCATGCAAGTTGAACTGCAACAAACAGGTTGCAATAAGGAAAGAGGCGATGACTGCTAAAACATTAGAAATAATTGAATAATTTATTCTCATCAAGACTATATTAGCCTAGGATGGGGCCTGGAAGGATTAAGGTAGAGCATGGAGAGGCTAATAAGGGGCCAATGTAGACTGGGCATGCTTAATACTGATGCCCAGTAACTAAAACAAGCCAAGCTGCCTAGGACAGAAGCCCGACCAAGCCTACACAGACTTGTGCCCAGCACAGCCTAGTATGCCTTAGGCAGCTGCTCTTAAGAATATTGTACTTCATGAAAAAGTTGCCTGTTCCCATGAACAATTTGTACGATTTGTGAAATCCTAAACACCCTTGTACCAATTAATTATTGAAATTCACAAATATCTCTTGAAAGATATAGAGAGGTTTTCCCTAAGTTGCATGGACGCACAGGGAAATGGTATCCAAATCCTTACTTTATCCGTACCCGTACCCTCAAACGTTGTACCTATCAAAAGATATAGGTACACTGTATCCGAGTCCGTATTAGTGCAACATATGTTTTTACAGTAACTCCTATTATAGTGAGACTGTGCTCCCTGTTGCATATTCCTTTCCTTCAATTGATAAAAACATGAACAGGATTGAACACTTACAGAATTATAGAAGCATTGTAATCGGGTTTTGTCACACTGACTCCAGCACTATACTTTGTAAAGGCTCCTGAGGCTGTACTGAACCCTGCCTCTGCGCCGAAGGCAACACCATGAGCACCAACAGTACCAGAAAGGTCAATATCTGGGTTCTGCTTTAGAGCGACAACTGAGGCAAAACTTGCATGGTCATGGAAATATTGCACCTCAACCTGTCAGATATTATTAACCTCTAGTTATCCATCTTAAGAATAAACAGTACAATCGTAAGAAAGATGAGAATACGAGTACCTTTCCTGCATTGTAATCAGGAAACTTGAGAGAAGCAATGGTCTTGGTAAATGGCAGGATTTCGGAGACGGTTAAAGTTGTTGAAATCTGATACAAAATTAATTGAGAACACTCTTAGTTATCCACAGTATTTACTTTTAAATAACCTAAAGATAACTACAAGAAGTACTTCTCACATTGGAATCTGTGTCAATTTTCAAATCTACAATAGTGTTCTTATATTTGTACTGTGTACCAACATCCAGGGCATAGAGTCCCCCTTTCTTCACTGCCGCAGATGTAAGGCCCTGAGAATAAAACAGAAATCATTATATTACTGTTTCTTCTAGAGAAAAATGAGTGATTGTAGATAAGGAGCAGATGGCAGAGCAACTAACGATGATATCATTTTGCAATATGTACCACATGAAGATATTTCAGAAGAAAATTATTGATAAATCCAAAATGATTCAGCCCAACATACTAGCATCCTGACACAGCTTGACAAGTATCGCACTTGTTAGTACCATAATTTGGTAGGTCGAGAATTCATTCGTTCTTATGCATAATGGGTACAGGTACATGGTATGCTACTTGTCAAATGCATGGTACGAGAGCCATAGGCTTAACTAGAACACTATTCGGGTTTGTGCTTCACCTAAACACCTAGCCATTTATGGTACGAGAGCCATAGGCTTAACTAGAACACTATTCGGGTTTGTGCTTCACCTAAACACCTAGCCATTTATGGTACGAGAGCCATAGGCTTAACTAGAACACTATTCGGGTTTGTGCTTCACCTAAACACCTAGCCATTTATGTCATTATTAGAGTGTATATATTGTTGTCTGGTACGGAATAGTTCATAACAAATCCTATAATGACATACTCTTGTGTATACCTTATTTCGAGAATTAAAAGATTTTATTGTATTTTTTGTTATTGTTTAATTGATATGTTTAATCTTTTAAGATCCGGACCACCCGGTTATCACCTTCGCCATAAGCGTACAACCAAATTAAGCCTTCTACATTGTCGTAGTTGAGAGCATCCTTATGTGGATCTTTGCTTTGGTTATAACTGCTCAAAACATTTGGAACATAAGGAAGCACTTTTACATTAGAAATTTACAATCAGACTTGTAAGTCATAAAAAGTGATGCACAATGAATAAGACAATTTTGGACGCACCTCAAGTTCACTCCCACAAGGTAACCACAAGACTGAGCTTCATCAGGATCACAAATATCATCACTTTTGCATGAGGTGACAACAAGGTTCTCTAATACAACTTTGTGGTTATGCTGATACAAGTTAACTTGACCAGAAAGAAGGTCAAATGGTTACCATTACATATAAAATCACACGAAATTGAAGGAAATACTACATGATTCTTTCTATTAAGAATCAGAATGGAAAGTGAAACAACACCACCACTTGGGCCAAACCATGAAGCAGCAGAAGATTCTCCCATTCTTTGATCGATTGAACAACAATAACAACAAATCTTTCATCCTTAAACTTTAGGGAATGGAAATCAAATAAATCCTCGTCTTTCATTCAGCCCTTTTACGGGTCATCTCCTCTCTAACATTATCAAATGCCATTTTGTTTTCTTGACCCAAGAATAATGCACAAAAGGTAAAAGCATCAAAGATCCATCAACCTCGTGCCTGTTAACAAGATGATTTTCTGGATTTATAAGCAATGTCGTGTTCAAGAATTTCACAGCATTAATCATAATCTTCTACTTCATGATATTTAACTTGCTAGGTTGAGGCATTGAGGCTAGAAAACAACCTGAAGACTTCATATCCCTATTGGAGCCTACTGGAGAGATAGGACCAATCAAATTTAAGACCTAATGCATATAGCTCCTTCATCTAAGCCTCAGGCTCCCCACTATTAGGACTCAAGAAGGTACTTATATGAACCTCACTCAAGCATCAAGACGAGTTAAGCTAGAACGATAGGGAACAGAAAGATCAAATGAAACAAATGGATCAGCCTTAGGACAAGAGATCTGCACTTCCTGGGCTCAAGAAACGGAAATAGACCCATAAACCCAAGGAATTTATGGTCATAACTGTTCCAACTCCCGAACAGCAAGGAGATAAATGAAAGGATAAACCCAAGGAATCTATTGTCATAACTGTCCTTTGTCCTTTGTCCTTCATAATCAACTCGATTGAAAGAATAATCCCTTGTCCTGTCCCAAAGTGGTAAATCAGCACAGTAGGCAGAATCAACTCATGACGTTCAAAGACATATAGAAGTTGCTAAAGTCTAATAAAATCTTTCCTAAGTAAATACCAAAGTGATTATCGTTTCTCTCCAACCAAAAAGAAGATTACGTGGACAATTATTTAGTATTACAAATTTACAACAATTATGCTTCAGCTCTTGGTGCTGCTTGGGATAGTAAAATCAGGTCACTCAAGTCCTTACAAGAGTTGCAGTTATATCAGGTAGTAAGACTCGTAAACATCTATCAAATATTAAAGTATCAGGCTATTTGAACAAATTATGAAAGCCTGTGATACACATACTTTTAACACGCTATGTTGTATTAAGCGTGAGGCGAGGCGACGAGGCTGTCGCCTCGCTTAAGGGTACTTAAGCGGCGCTTAGTTAGCGTCTCACTTTTTTTTTTCTTTTTTTTTTTTTTGCTCCTACATGTAAAATACTCTATATACACATAAATTTCAATACTGTTTCATACAATCCTACTAGCATATGCATGAATAACAAAACCAATTATCAATCAAGCAAAGTAACAATATAAATACTAGAATCAAAATGCAAACTACAAGCCACACAACGCATACATACTACATAGTCATCAAACTACCATCAAACATAAAAGTTAAGTCTCTAAAGTACCTACTTAAAGTTTTCCAACTATCCAACTATGTAAATAAAAAAAATCAGTTCGGTTATTAAAAAAAGTTAAGCGAGGTGAGGCGCTACAAAGCAACGCTCAAGCGTTGATCACTTTTCTGGGCAAAAAATCATCAAGCGAGGCGCCCTAACTCTAAAACTCGCTTACGCGCTTTTCACAACATAGTTAACACGTTATTTTCTTCTCGAAGACGAAGTACAGGCTTAGAAATCTTGATTTTTCTTTCCTTGTGAATGAGACCTTGGTGATAGTTAATTTGCAATCAACTTTAGCTTTTGAAATGCAGATATTGATTTGCTCTCCTTGGTCCTTGTATTTTAAATACAGATTATGAGCCAATTCAGCCCCTCCAAAATTTTCTACTAGTCTTAAATTGTAAACAAGATACAAACATTATTATTATCATATTCCCACGAAAATGTATTCCTACTTTTTCAAGGATTGTCACACAGGAAATGAACATTAGCTATTGCATTTAGTGAGCCTTTCATCAGGTATGGAGTTACCATAAATCATTCTACTCCAGCGATTTGTGTTCCACGAATTCCGTTCAAAATCATCGGACATTTTCAGATCCAAAATGTAAAATGTAGTGTACCAAAATTCCAAACCCATGCCAATTTAAATTAATCCTGGTCGTACACTTTATTTGTTTTGATTAGAGAAGGTACACGGTTCAACACCACTAATAGAGGATAACTACATCGTGCACCTGGTTTGCAGCAATAAAAAAAGCTACCCCCACTCTAAATCAGGAGAAATTACAAATAGCCAGATACTTCATTCCATCTAAGCATTCCGGATAAGCCTACCCCAACCCTTCTCCATTCCATACTAATTACTAAGTGGTGCAACACATTCCCATTTTCCTTCGTCATTCCATAGTGTACCTCTTTCTAGAAACTTTGATCGGGTGTGCCCAGGCTCTTACAATTTAAGAAGTAGAAGCTCTCTATCTTCAACTAGACGAATCCCAATTGATGCATTAACCGAATATCATCACTTCTAATAGCCATTTGGGTCACATCAAACACTCACAACAATAAGTTTTGATACGTCTGCAACAACAGCTGCAGTGCAATTGCAGTTACGTCCTGTGCTGCTGCACTGCAGTTGTAACATCATGCAAGTTGCTTTACATCATGTTGCAACTTTAGTAGTAGGATATACAAGAAAAATATCTCATTCTTCAATTAAACATTCAAGTGCATCAAAAGTTAAGGTAATTACTGTTTCAAAACTGGCAAATATTTGTATTGCCTTAGATAGATATTAAAAAATTCTCAACAACATTCTAGTAAATTATAATTATAAAGCATAGAATTGAAGGAAAATATTTTCAAAATAAAACGAACTCAGTTTCCCAATTAACAAGAAAAAAAATCCCCAATGAGTGTAGTAAAGGCGTTGAAATCATCAAAATTGCACTCAATGGGAATTGTATACCAATCACATCATGCTGGATACTTCAGCTTGCTGTTACTAACTTGCCTAATATCCTTAATGAATTACATAACCCTTCTCAGTATATGCATCCAACCTAGTCCTAATTAAAAATAAATTCTCTCCTCTCTCTAACCTAAAGGTTCTGTCCAATACTATGTCAAGCTGACAAATCATCCCTGTGTCCCCTATGAAATCTGCCTTCACATATACATATATAGATCGCCACAAGATAAAACTTTCTAAAATTTCTTAGAAGTTAGCATCCTTACAATCCCAGTAATAGAAAAACAGAGTGACAATTGGACTTGCATATCCACTGGCAATCAATAAAGTAGAAATTGACTGCAAAGAGTAGATAATCAACTGAAGCAGATTCCAAATTAGAAGTTCACAAGTAATTTCTTATAATCTTAATAAAGAAAGATTAATGCATGACAAAATCACGACTGCAAATAGAAAGGGATTATCATCAAAATTCAAATAGGTTAGACATGAGGTATATTAAAACTAAAATGACAGCACAATCGATTTATTTTCATAAAGAAACTTATACATTCACCGCAGGTTGTATAATGTATGGAAAGAATAGTGGTACAGAGTAGAGACAAAACAATCACCAAAGTCATCAGTAATAAACTGTAAGAAATTAACCAAATTATTAAGTACATAATTGTCCTAGTGCCATCATCCATGAGCCTCTAGCAAACACACGGTGTGGAGAGGGTCAAGATATGCAAGGCCTTACCACCATTTTACCGAAAGGCTGTTTCCTAGAGAGAGAACGAATATGTTAACAGATAATAAATATTAAGCTAATGATTCATGTCCAGCAATCGAGTCCGTAATATATAATGCTGACCGTACAATTAATGCGAAAGTAAGGGAAATCTCGACTTAGTAGTAAACTTGTGACACAACCTTATACTGAAGAATGCATCCACCTAGCAAGTTTAAGAGTTCACTAATGAATAACATAATGCATCCACCTAGCAAGTTTAAGAGTTCACTAATGAATAACATAATGGGGATGAAAAATAGAAGTATATAGTTTGATTTTATATGTTTGCTCAAGTGTTATGCGCCTCTACAATGGAATCAATGGTATCTATATTATATAAATAAGGTACACCACTGCAGCTAGGTAAAGTAGTATCTAAAGGAGTAAATAGTGCACTTAACTATCATCCCCTAAATCAGTTATGTATAATTTCCATGTAATCCTCTTCTTCGTACGAGTGACAAGTGGCATCAAACAAATATGCTTTAAAACAAATCCATGTCAACTTCAAAAATTGGCTCCATTATAAGAAGAAATCAACATTTCTGACCAAAGTATGGTAAGAATTAATATAAAAAGCAAGAATATTCAAAATACAAAGCTAAAATAAATATTCTAATAAATCAACATTTACATCACTGCATATCCACAAAACAGCATACACCTTCCCTTCATATTTCAATCCTTAATGTTGTCTATCCACCACCAAACCTAAATCAACATAAATAAATTCACTGCACTTCAAAACTAGCTAACACCAAGGAGTCAAAGGCGCAAGACGCACTCGAGATGCAAATGGTCCATATCGCCTGGGGCGTAAGGTGTGTGTCCGAGCGAAACGAGGCACAAAATAAATAATAAATAAATATAAATAAATTAGTAATGTAAAAAATAGAACTAAATAACATATTAAAACTAACAAAAATATGTTAAAACATAACCAAGTGAAATAGCAGAGCAACAATAGCACTCAACAGAATTAACAAGAATTTGTATTATCCCTACCACGATTTTAGTAAATTTTAGTTTTTCTTGTAACCAACTTTGGCAACCGTGGACATAACTACCTCCATCTCATCCCTCTCACTTGTATGAGGTAATGGCTATCTCCCCACCTCGAAGTTTTTTGTAAAAAAAACACACATAAGGTGTGCCTTTTCTTGGTTGAGCCTTGATGAAAGGCGCGCCTTGGGTGCGCCCGGAAAAAGGCGCCTCGCCTAATAAGGGACGAGGCCAAGATGTTTTGTCTTGCTGCGAGGCGTGCCTTTGACTACCATGGCTAACACTGATATTATATGACTCTCCGACACAATTCCTCTAATCCTAACAAACATGAAAAGCAATGAGGCAGAAAATAAATCAACCAATACACGCATTATGTAAAAGCCACAAAAAATGCAACAGTTACAATTGGTAAAACAAGTCTACCTAAAAAGAACATATAAATATACAACACAAATCGCCAGCTACTTTACTGAATCTCTCAAATCACCATTCCCTACCAAGAATCGAGTTACAAGCAGCCATTCCGGTTCTAAAAATCATTCATTCACCGTGTAAAGAAACAATACTTCCTCTCCCCAATTCTAATGCATTAGACTTTATATATTTAACCCATAGAGACTAATCCTTAAAAGAATCTTTCAAATCTAATTAGGACAAACTAAATCATCATATTCTAATAACAAGATGAGCATCTTCCAAGATTTGAAGGACAATATTGTAGACTATGGGACTACAAGAAGCACATTGGTATAGACTTGCAAGCTTTAGGCCACGTTTGGTTTGCGGAATCAGGGCCTTGGGAAAGGAAGGGCCTTGGGAAAGGAAAGTCATTCCTTCCTGTGTTTGAATGCCAAAGGAAATGAGCAACAAAGGACCTTGATTCCAAGGGAAAAGAAAATAGGGGAGAAAATGGTTCCCCCACTCACCCTATGGATTCACTTTCCCACCCTCAATTATTCACTTTCCCTCCCAATTCCCCAGACATCTCTAAACACCGGAAAGAAAATTTGATGGGAATTGTAATTTCCAAAGGAAAAGAATTGATTTCCTTTCCTTTCCTTTCCGCGAACCAAACGAGGCCAGGAAAACTAGGACTAGAAAGCACGGAGACTCCAACAATCAGTATTATGACCATGTGCCCTCGTGCCGTCATGTATTGAGTTCATATTTGTAGTGTCCATGGAACATAGAAAAAAAGAGAGGTTAAACCCAATCTTATACAAACAACCAAATGAAAATAACAAACAAACATTTACAAACCAAAACTCAGTGCCGAATACATGCATGTGTAACGTCCAGTGAGACACGTATATGACGTGAGACACAGAAAACCCATAATACACTCGAAAATCGATCTCATTGCCCGTATGGACCACATCATATCGGTGTCCACACAACACAGACAAACCTGCACATCATCACCACAAATGTGACAAATTAACAACCAGTTGATATTTGAGGAATATAATCCCAAACCAAATCCAACAAACATTGCTAGACCATGCCAATCCCTCAGTCCGTTACGCAATAAATTTCAAGCTCAAACACTAGATCAAGAAGTCGTACATCAACCATAATCAAATAACCTCGACTATCCCTAACACGGCGATACGATTCGGGCACGCCACTGCTTCTAGGTCAAACACACGATCGAGAACTCGAATAGTAGCTTTAACAATGCAAGTATCAAATAGATGAAACTATCCCTGACGAAAATTAGGTCAAGATCAACCACGAGCCGAAATCTGATTCCAAAAACATAAAATTACAGCAATAATTTACTACGAGAATCGATTCGAATCGGATCAAAAAATGGTGGGGAAAAAATCAAGATCTGGGGGGTTACCACTCCGGAAGCGCTGTAGCTGGAGATCGAGAGCTTCTGATCATAGGTATAGTCCCTAGTCAGTAGATCTAAGAATTCGATCAAAATATCAGAAAATAATCCAAAAAATAAAGAAAAAATAAGAAAAAAAAAACGAGAAAAAAAATAAGAATTCCAATAAAAAATCGAGAAATTGGTAAGCGAACCTTTGGCTTTCTTTCCAATGTCGGAGTATAGACCAGGACCCTTCATGGCTGTTCTTCCAGAGAGAGAGAAGAGGAGAGAGAGAGAGAGTAATGGAGTTCTAGAGAGAGAAATAATTGGATTGTTTTTTTTTCTTATATATTATTAGTATTCTAATATTTCTTTTTCGGCAAGTCAGAGATTTCGGGTTTAGGCGATGAGCGGCTGTGATTGACGGTGATGAATGATCGTGCTGATCAAACAAAAGGAATGGTATCTACTGTCCCAATAAAAAAAAATGTTACATTTACAACCAAATCGGTTCCAGTTGATTTACCACCGTTTACGGTGGTAGACAATCAGGCCGGCCTGAGCTCACAGAAGCTCGCGACAAATTTTTAAATTCGGTCCTCATACATAGTAAAAAAAATATTAAAAATATAAAATTAAAATAAAAGTTACAACCAATATTTAAACTAATGATCTTTAGTATACAAGTCTAACATACTAACCACAACATCACAGTAGCTTTATGCCAAAAAGGATCGATGGTACATACTATTTCTAATTTGGATACAAAATTATTAATATATTTATGTTTAAACAATTTTTTAGGCTTTCATGATCTGTGGGTCATGGATGGTCGCCATGGGCCAGGGACGGCCCTGTTGACAATGGACTCTCCTCTCTTTTCTTAGGTTTTTTTTTTAGGGGCACCACTTCTACTAGGGGGCAGCCCTTACTTAGGGGGCAGCCCAAAAAGTGGATATTTTACTAGGGGGCAGCCCACATTTTACTAGGGGGCAGCCCAACCCCCCAAACTCTCATTTCCTCCCCAAACCCCAATTTCCTCTCTATCTCCTCCAAAAGAAAAAGAAGAAGAAGAAGAGCTCTCTCTCTCTCTCCCAAAATCCTAGTCTCTTCTCCTCCACCACTCTAATCCTAATTCCTCCACCAAATTTCTTTCAAGAACACTCCTACATTCGACGAGATGACACGCAAATCGAAGAAATCGGATTCTAGGTACGTTCTTCCCTAATTTTCTACATTCTATTCGAAACCCTAGAATAGTTTTAATTGTCTAAAAACTTTTGATAATTTAGGTTTAGAATGTCTTTAGGGTTTATGAATGGCATTTTCGAACACGACAAACCCACAATTTTTCTTCAAACCCTAACCCTAAAAAATGACAAACTAGCGAGTCGTTTGACTGTTGGCCCTGAGTACAGTAGGACTGCCAAGCATGTGGCAGTCCACATGTAAACAAGGACTGCCACAGTCCTGGCAGTCCTCTTTCAATAGAGGACTGCCAGGACTGTGGCAGTCCTTGTGTGCAATTGGACTGCCACATGCCTGGCAGTCCTACTATACTCAGTTTTAGTTGTGGTCTGGGGGTGGGGGATAGGGGGTAACAGTTCTATTTTAGTTTGCATTATTTATTAACTGTACGGTCGCACAATCCATTATTCTATAGGGGTAACAGTCATCCGGACGCACCAAAAAGAATACGCCCCACCGCGTCAAAGCGGAAGGAACGCGCGGAACGTCCTCTTGAGCGTCCGATTACAATTTTCGAACCAGCGCGCCAAGGTCGGTCTGGGACACGGAGACCGCCACCGGGACCACAAGCTCGGTCGAAGCAACGAGCTCGTACTCCTTCTCCTTCTTCCAGTGATGACGACGACGTTCCCATTAGCCAACTCCTACCACCACGTCAAGGTGGTTCTGGTCCATCTGAGGAGGGCGGTCCTTCTGAGCCGCATGTTCGTCCGCCACGTCAAGGTGGTTCTGCTCCATCTGAGGAGGCCGGTCCTTCTGAGTCGCATGTCCGGCCGCCAGGTTGCTCAATGTTGGCTTCTTTTGAGAACCATATTGCATATGCAATATAGAAGAACCCGGTATGTACATTACTTTTGTAAGCTACCAGTTTAGTATATGATATCTATATGTATTTCATATTTTTTATGTTTTTATATGTTGTTTGATATACAGAGGACATATCGTATCCTTAGGGCTGTGAGTCACGGGAAGAAAACCGTGTCTTGGCCGTTTAGAAGCTTATCGGAGGTCGTCCAAGTTAAAATCGTACCGAGCGGTTTGCATAATTTGGCAGATTATGCCTATAGGACAATGGATAGTGCCCTGATATCCGCCTTTGTGGAGAGATGGCACCCGGAGACCAACACGTTTCATCTCCCATGCGGGGAGATGACCATTACACTTGACGACGTCTACCAGATACTGGAGCTACCAGTTACCGGTCGCGTCATGACCAAAGAACATTACAGAAATGAAAAATCCACAAAATGGTACTCGAAGATCGTCAAGTTTGTCTCAAGTAACCTTGGACTTGAGGAAACTAGTTTTACAACTCTCCCCGGCTTCAAGAAATTATATGGAATTCCTCTGTCATTTCTGGTGGAGCACTTCACGAATATGGAATTGGATGAGGATGATGATGAGTTGGTCGACACGGTGGCCCGTGCTTACATGTTGTTCGTCCTAGGAACGGTGGACATTTCGGACAAGTCCGGAACCTCGATACATGCGAGGTCAATGCTCAATTTATTGTCCGTGGATGACTTCATTGATATATCGTGGGGTAGCGGTATTATGCCTATCTTTACCGCGAGCTCGGCATCGCATCCCTTGTCGGGACTAAGACAATTGCCGGATGCCAGACTCTGCTACATGTAAGAAAACTTTCAACAATTTAATCTCGTATACTTAATTTTGTTGTTTATATTTTGTGACTATTAACTTATAAATTGAATAGGCATGGATATACGAGCACTTTTCGATGCTCAGGCGGGGTGACCTGAACCCAAACTATTTTGAACACCTTCCTAGAGTGGCTCGATGGAGGTCGGCCCAGGTGGAAACCAAAGATTGGCAAATACTGGCTTCCATTCGTGAAGTACTTGACAATTTGGTACCAGAAGAGGTAATAAATTGGGACTTATTTTTTTATGTTAAGTTTTTTTTTGATGTTAACTGTTTTTCTACAGATATTTTGGGATCTATACCGGGATTTGCGCGAGGGGAGTCGTGCCATCTAACAAGTTTCTTTATTTCATGGCAAGATCACATGCTATGATATCACGGAGCCGTACATGCCTGATCGTGTACTTCGGCAGTTTGGCTTCGTGCAAAGTGTGCCGAAGCGCACACTACAGATGTTGGAACCTCCCCGCGGGACCAAACAATTGAACTACAAACCAGCATATTTCGACTGGGTCACCAACTTCTACTCCGAGTGGCAAAGGCACCTGCTTGGGGAAGATGAGAGTCAACAGGTCACCCAGATGGCCGACTGCAGCGAGGACTACATGCCGTACTTCCGACGGGTCGGACATCCTAAGTTGTTGAACCCTACAAACCCGGGTCCCGAGGCCGTAGTAGCTGTTGGAAATCTTCCTTCGAAAAACATCTTGTATGTTTCATTGGTGAAGATGGTGAGTTCTGCATTAGTAATTAGTTTGAGATTTTCATGTTTGTAGACTAAATTCAATTATACTTTCATTTACAGTCTAGAAGGGCGAAGGAACTTGCCAAGACACTTCGGAGCGCTTGCCAAAGTGACACTATTGTCTTGGTCGACACTAGTGCCTTGGTCGCCAACAAGCTTGAGCGCATCGACGACGAGGCTGAGTTCCCATTCATGCGTAATGCGGAGTCTCGTTCGAAGGCCCGCCATGATATGTAGTATGATTGTCTGATTGTCTGAAGTTGGCTATTTTGGATGTTGATATTTTTGGATGTTGATATTTTTGGATGTCGAACATGTTGTTGGATACTTGTGTTGAAATACTTGTGTTGGATACTTGTGTTGAATACTTGTGTTGGATACTTGTGTTGGATACTTGTTGTTGGATACTTGTTGTTGGATATGTGTTGAATACTTGTGTTGGATACTTGTGTTGAATACTTGTTGTTGGATATGTGTTGAATACTTGTGTTGGATACTTGTGTAACGCCCCAGTCCCAAAATAAGTCCCAAAATATGTAGGACAAAGTACGTAAACATGCCAGCTGTATACATACGAAGTACAGGCCTTGTATGTATACATAAGCTGTAAAATATAGTAATCCAAGACAAACTAAATCTCATCCATGATGAAAAGAATAATAATATAAAATCAACTTGACCATTTATAGTACAATCGTTGGACGGAGACAAAGTCCACTACCAACTTTCAAAGTGAGAGATAGTATACAAGGAAATGACCCACGAAAATATCGAGACGAACTAAGAGCGATCATCTTCGAAGGGATGGAAGGACATGGCCTTAGCTAAACCACCTGCAAGAAACCACGAAACACACACCTGGAGAGATCACCAGGTCCTCAGAGGGACGTAACAAGACACATAATATCATGCCAATAAACTGAATAATAAAGCTCAATAGAAAAGTATGCATGAGTAAAGGTTCCTAACCATTTTATGTGATATGCACTGTGAGGACAACGTTCTACGCAGGGGCTGTAACGGATTCACGCAAGCAAGTAATAAAGAGTGGCCGTCAAGTAGCGCTCATCCGAGACACTATCGGCCGGGCAGCACGTAGTGCTCATCCGAGTCACTATCACCCATAAATGTGTAAAAAGTAAATGTAGCCCCTACGCTAGTAGCTGTCCCCTCACCCTAATGATAATATACATGCATCGTAACCACGACACACCAAAACGTGTCATTTCCACAACACGGGTTTATAATAGATAACTGTCAAGTCTTCTAACATGCATCTATTGACAGTTATTCCTACGCATGCGCACGGGTGATCAGCCAACACGCAAGTGACCACTAGATGATACTCATAACTCACACACAACTCGTGATACAATCGTGACAAAGTCAATGGCATGCATCCTATTGACGGAAGTCTCTTAACTCTAGGTCCACAAGCAAAAAAAAAATAATAAACAAGGAATATAGATACAATAAACGAAATAAAATGCAACTAAATGTAAGCAGTAAAGATGGCAAGGTATCTTGCCTGGTGTGTCGTCTGGTGGGGTACGATGATCAATAAGTCCTGTTTGTCCAATAGCCATGGTCGATGCAACATGGTCCGAATTCGCGAGAAAGTATGAATGGATGATTAGACATTGACATGAAAGAGAAATTTGCGAAGAACTACCTTATGCTGTTTTAGAAAGTATCTATAATATGGAAACTAGATTTGTTTAGTTAAAAATAATTTTATATAAGTACTTTGAAAAAGATAGAAAAAAAATTGCAACTTAATCTGTCAATTAGGTTTTGTAGGCCAAAAACTATATATTTTTTTTACCACAATATATTCTTAGGAATATTTACTACATATATTAAGAATAAATAACAATAATAATTTAACAAAACTACTGATAATAATATCCATAATAATAATAATAAAATTAATAATAACTAATAATAATGATAATAATATTAATAATAATGTAAACTTTTAAAGATAACTATATTGTTTCTCTCCCAATTTGAAACCAATAATAATAATAATAATAATAATAATAATAATAATAATAATAATGTAAACTTTTAAAGATAACTATACTGTTTCTCTCCCAATTTGAAACCAATAATAATAATAATAATAACCATAGTAATACTAATACCAGTAAATAATAATAACAAAATTAATACTAATAATATTACTATGGTTATGATAATATTAATAGTAATAACCTTAACTTATCCCCCCACCAACAGACTCAGTGAGAGAAAGAACAAAAATTTCAGAGAAGGGGAAAGAGAGGAAGAGGCTCACAGTGGCGCTCCGGCTTCGTGGCCGGCGGCGGAGCTCTGGCCACGGGAGGTGACGGCTCCGGTCGCGGCTGGTGGCGGGAGGGGATGCGCTGGGTGTGACGGGGAAGAAGGAGAAGCGGAGTTATCTAGGGTTTTGATGGCGGCGCTAGGGCGGAGCTCCGGCGGTCGTTCGGAGCGGGGTCCCATGCGCGCGGGCACGGCGGAGAGGCAGCGGCGAGTCGGTCGCGCTCGTCGGCCACTCCACGTGGACGGGAGACGCCGGACGGCGGAGAAGGAGGGCTTTGAGCGGGCGACGAACTGGGTGGATTACCGACATCCAAGGGTGCGGCTCGCGAGGCTTCCCTCAGGTGGGGCAAAAGGGGCGCCGGGGACGCGCTGCCCGGAGGCCGCGGTGGACGGCGCTTGGCTAGGGCTCGTCGGCGGCGACAGGTTAGGGTTCCCCCGCCCCTTTTTTTCTTTCTGAAATTTGGAGGGGGGTTGATAGTGGTGGTGACCGGCATCGGCGGTGGACGCCGCGGTGGTGGTGTGGTGAACGGCCGGAGATGGCCACGGCGGATAGGGCGTGGGTTCAGTAGTGGCGGTGGCATGGGTTGGCTGGAACAGGAGTCGGCCAGTGGTGGTGATGGTTTGGGAATGATGATGACGGAGATGGTGGAGACGGGGATGTTGCCGGGGCAGCTGATGGTGGTGGCTGGCGCGGTGTAGTTGCCGTAGCCGGGAACGGCACGACGGATAGGTTTGGGATTTGTTGTTTTGGCACGTGTCCTGCGAGACACGGAAGGCGTCGAGTCCGGGGTTGTTGGACTGAACAAAAATTGTAACCGTAATGGAGGAGAAAATATAGTGGATGGGAGGCACAGACACGATGCACAATTTGTGGATGTGGGAAAAATTATGGAAGAGTACCTGTCTATTTATAGGATGTGGGAATTTCCAGTTGGATAGGGATTGGAATTTGATTAAATCCCCAATAGATAATATAAATTTTAATTCAAATAAATCAAATCAAATTTTAAATTCCAATTTAAACTTAGATAATCCAAACTCAAATTAAATATAAATTTTCCCTTTAAACTTTTTAAATTAAAACCATAAAAATCAAATCAAGATTTAAAATGGCCATAAAAAATTTCAAATATATTTTCCAAAATACCAATAATAATAATTTCGAAAATAATAAATATTTTTAAATATCTTTTTGAATAATAAAATATTAATATCAATAAATTCGTAAAATAGAATTATATATATGAATTTTAAATTTATGTACCTCGTATGAAATGAATATTTGCATAATACCTCGTTTTCAAAATTATCATTTATAAAACCTTTCATAATGTAAAATAAAGAGTTGGAAATTCCAATATGACGTATTTTACAACTTTTAAAATAATCAAAAATATTTATTATTTATTATTTGAAAAATCAAGCTTCTAAAAATATTTACAAAAATATGTACCTCGCACATATTCGCACTCGATGATCAATTTATGAATACGCCGCTTACGCACAACGTACAATACGACTATGCGACGTACAATACAATTTTTTTAATTCAGTACCAAAATTGATAAAAATATATTAAAAATTTAGGGCTTTTACATCCTACCCAACTTAAAAGAATTTCGTCCTCGAAATTTAGAAGTAATTAGGGTAGGTAGGGCGAAGGGGATGGAAAGGAGTTTACCGATAAGAAATCGATCAATTTATTTGACAAGGAGAAAAAGTTTCCAATGAAAGGCAATAATTACGAAATAACTGCAAATTGTGTAACTAGGAAGTATAAATTCCAAGATATAGTTTAGAAAAATATCTCATGACAACCTATCAGTATCGAATTTGATCCCCTCTACCATCCAACGACAAAAATGATAATTTTGTAACTTACGATAGGCAAGGACTTCCTTTGTCTCAAAATCATGATCACTATCTCAAAATTTTAACTTTCATTCGATTTCGTCATAATCATCAATCCTCTTTCATATTCAACTTTTTATATATTTTATTAATCCTCTCAAGGTTTATAACCATCATTCCTTGAAATCTTTTTGTCTTCAACAATCACTCCACAAAAGTTTTGAGTATCCACTATTTTCATATATCTAATCAAATATCGCAACGATAGAAATTTGATAAGTCAATACTTTTGGATTCGGTAAAAAAAATTTCTTCCAACATATCGATATACCTTTTTTTCGAAAATTAAAATTTAGTAATCCTTCAATCACCTTAATTTAAGGAAAAATAGAATTCTATCTTTCATCAACACAGAAAGGTCAAATCCTCAATTTTTTTTTCAAAATTCTGTCCTCAAGGTTCATTCCTTCCTCGGAGTTGAAGTTCAAAACTTTCAATCAATTTCCAAAGTCGAGTCAAATCTAAAGATTTCGTACTCATTTTTCATTGTAAAATCCTGCATAGGCATCATGATAATTTCCTCGAACATTTTTGTAATTAGCAAGTGTACTATTTTTCGAACATCCCATTTCTTCAAAAGATAATATCATATTTTCTTAATTTCACCAAATAGAAAAATTAACTCATGTTTTCCAATCATACAATTATTTTATTTAACTATAACAGTAATCTCTCTAATCTACTTCCTCTTTAACCGAAGGGTGTCATGATTCAGTTTCATAATCGTACAAGGAAATCATATAAGGAAAAAAGGTTGCATAACCACGGAGGAAACATAGTAAATATGAGTGAAGTATTTCAATTGAAAGGGGAGAGAGGTAGGGGTTGCTAATATTGCAAAAAGATGTTATGCGTCCAAGTAAATCAAAATAAGACATGAAAATAAAAGGACAATGGTTAAGCGATCAAGATAAAACACAAGATTTAGCATTTAAGGGATTTAGTAGATCCCAATCATGTATTGGGTCGAAGAATTTGAGTCGAGACTGAGACCATATCTATAGCTAGAAAGTATATTGGTTTCATGGTAAAGGTTATAGTTTAGTCTCTTATGACCCAAAGTCATATCATGAAAATAGAATACAAGGAGAAGTGTTTTAGTGGTACGTGATATACCTACATGGAGGTGGGTTCGACTAGGTCTTGCATATGGGATTTGTTGGATGGAAAAGTCTAGTGTTGTGCTCCAAATATCCAAGTCACGATAAAGGACACAAAATAGAAAGTGGGAGTTCATGAGATAATGATTAACGCACAAAATAAGTGACCAAGTTAAAGCATGAAATAAAGATAATTTGGATTCTAGTAGATCAAGGTAAAATAAGTTAGGAATAGAATTTCTAGAGATATGATAGCCACTTAGATGGAGTATGATTAAGGAACAATCTAATCATTTCTCAAGTTTCAAATAATTAGGTGGTCATGACAAAAGATCTAGAATTCAGGGAAGGTTGAGTAAGTCAAAAGATATGTTCATCGGTTTGGTCGATGACTAACTATACTTGTGTATATGCAATATCATAATCATAGGTGGCATGGCAATCTAATGTACAATACTTCTATCTCACTAGGGTGACCTTCCTTGTTTCTTGGTCCTCTACCAATATGATCTAATCTAAATTTCAAGTTCCTCGAAGTTTCTCAATAAAATTTTCAAGATACTCCGCCACAATTACCATTATCTTAGACTGTCAAGTTTAATTTAAATCTCTAATCAATCTCAAAATAGTCCTTGTATATCGCAAAGTGAACATACTTTTTTTTTTACCAAAATTTAAATATTCATAATCAAGGCTTTAAACTCGAAATTTAAATAACTCTATATATCATAGATCATAGGACAAAATTTGAAATTTGATTTTTTTTTTCCTTCAAAGTCGATATCTTCCAAACTTTTTTTTTCATCATCTCTTCAAAATTTAATAAACTTATAAATCGTACGCGCAATTTAAAACCTCAAGTTCTCTCTCTTCTAAACTTTCGTCTCTCTAGTCGTTTACAAAATCATAATTTAACTCTTTAAATAATCTCGAGATAACTTTATCATATTACAATCCAAACTTAAAGTTAACCGTAAATCAAGTGTCACAATATAAAAAACTCAAGATATTTCTCAAATTGATTTCATATCCCTAATAAATCATAACTATTTCACAATTTCAAAATTCATAAAAATTTTGTCTTCTCGATCTAGCTATCCTCTTGTGTATACCACCTTGTAAATTTAAAATAAAATTTAAACTATCCTTTGATGGCGGTAATATGCTACTACCCAACTTAAAGTTAACTAATTTTTAAGATCATATCTCTAGGAAGAATAAATGCCTTTATACTCAAATATAACCTCAATGGATATTATTTGTCAATATAATCCTTCTAGCCATAGGGTTGACCAATAAGTATATAGTAGTGTAGTCATCTTTCTAACCATGTTTAAGCACGAGATAATAGGGTGTTGGTAGAAGGAGTTCAAGCAAGATGCAAAATCAGGGGAAGCCACGGGAGTCGGAATATGAAAATCAAGGAAGGTCAAGGAAGGTGATCAAGTAGGTGGATGAGATTCTAGACTCTAATCCTATATTACAGGCCCGTTCGGTACAGTCATGTAACCAAAACGATAAACTTGACCTGCATGGGCCACCACAAAAACATGTAACGCCCCAGTCCCAAAATACGTAGGACAAAGTACGTAAACATGCCAGCTGTATACATACGAAGTACAGGCCTTGTATGTATACATAAGCTGTAAAATGTAGTAATCCAAGACAAACTAAATCTCATCTACGATGAAAAGAATAATAATATAAAATCAACTTGACCATTTATAGTACAATCGTTGGGCGGAGACAAAGTCCACTACCAACTTTCAAAGTGAGAGATAGTATACAAGGAAATGACCCACGAAAATATCGAGACGAACCAAGAGCGATCATCTTCGAAGGGATGGAAGGACATGGCCTTAGCTAGAGCACCTGCAAGAAACCATGAAACACACACCTGGAGAGATCACCAGGTCCTCAGAGGGACGTAACAAGACACATAATATGTCACGACCCGTACCCTATTTAGGGGCACGAGAACATGGGTACGTCCAGCGTACGCCGCAGTGTCGGCGGTAGAACGCTATCTAGGTCCTCTATAACATCTAACAACAAGATATATAAACCAGTCATCTCCGTACGGAGGTATAATATAACATCTCAACTCTATATCTCAATCACAAGTCTAGAGAAGATAGAGCACGATATGAAATCAGATAAAAGGAAGAAACTGAATATAAATAAAGTTATCACACCACACAAAGTAGATGTTTAACACAAATAAATACAAGTCCTGAAATATAACTAAGTCTCAACTAACAATCGAAACAATCTGATACAAACTGAAAACTAAAAATACTAGACTAGAGTAAGCACCCTCTACTGAGCTAGATGCTCCTCGGGCTCCTGAGTGTCACCCTCATGTGCCCCATAGAAGGTAGGGCAGTCACCATCATCATCTGTAATATTTTTAACAGGTCCAGTCAGGACAGAAACGAGTACAAAATCTCAAACAACAGTTCTAGTTAGACGATATTGAAAATGTAGCAGTAAATAGAGAGAATATACGAGGTAAATAATGTGTACATGAATTATGGTAAGACATATCAAGACTGTAACCGAATGTAAGAACAAGAAAACAGTATATATCATGTACAAAAATCTGGAACTATATCTATGTGAGTTTAGTATTAGTTTCAACATGTGATCGGCTTAGAACTTGATACAATGTTTGGCCTGGCTAATCATACGTGATTGTATGATTAACACTATACAATGAGGATAATATAGTGATACAATGATGATACAATGTAATACTATGGGGTATTGATCACATATCTACGCTAACACTCCCATCCCTGACTAATATAGTGGATCCAGTCATGACACGTCATGATACGTATTCTCTGAGGAGGTCGCGAGCCTACGCAGGAATCGTATCTATACAATGAACAATAAACAATGAAAACTTGCCCAGTGTATACCATATATAAGAGAAATAACATCTTATGACGGGATCCAGACAATACCAGTCCGTGTGCACCATGTGTCAAGAGAACAAGGATATCTATACTAAATACTAGAAACAAAGACGATATCATAAAACAGAAATATTATCAGAGAATGTACTCGCCTGCGATGTGATGGATAAGTCAACTGAGTCCAAGAACAGTGCCTCGAGGACCTATAGATGGAATACTGTATCAATATAATGGTTTGGAAGTGAAACTAAGTCATACTGAGTCAAAATAGGTCAAGACACGCCAAACTAAGTCAGTCTAGGTCAAACAAGGTCAAACTAGATTGTACATGGTCAATCTAAGTCATATTAGGCCTAACAAAGTCATACTAGGTCAAGATAGGTCTAGTTAGGTCAACCTTGGTCATAGGAGAACATTGGAAGTCAATCCGAATCAAACTAGGTCAAAAATTAACTTACAGTTGACTTTTGGTCAACGGGTCAACTCTGGTCAACTCTAGGTCAACTCTAGGTCAATGGTGACTAACAGTTGACTTTTGGTCAACCGTTCAAGTCTAATGGAATTTGGGACTAAATTGGGTAAAGTGTTGACCCATAGTTGACTTTTGGTCTAAAAAGTCAACCGTGGTCAACCAAGGTCAAGACTAGGTCTAGGCGACTATTTCTAATCATTACCAACCCTTACAACCCATATCCGATTCATTCTCAAACTCCTATTCTTCTCCTTCTCCTTATTCCTATTCTTCTTCTTATTCTCCTTCTCATTCTCCTCCTCATTCTCCTTCTCATTCTCCTCCTCCTTCTCATTCTCCTCCTCACCTTCTCATTCTCCTTCTCATTTTCCTCCTCATTCTCCTTCTTCCCTTATTCTCCTCCTCATTCTCCTCCTCATTCTCCTTCTCCCCTCATTCTCCTTCTCATTCTCCTCCTCCTTCTCATTCTCCTTCTCATTCTCCTCCTCATTCTCCTTCTTCCCTCATTCTCCTTCTCATTCTCCTCCTCCTTCTCATTCTCCTCCTCACCTTCTCATTCTCCTTCTCATTCTCCTCCTCATTCTCCTTCTTCCCTCATTCTCCTTCTCATTCTCCTTCTCATTCTCCTCCTCATTCTCCTTCTTCCCTCATTCTCCTTCTTATTCTCCTCCTCACCTTCTCATTCTCCTCCTCATTCTCCTTCTACTACTGCTGCTCCTGCTAGTGCTATTGCTGCTACTGTTCTGCTGTTTCTTATTCCCCTTCTTCTTCTAATTCTTCTACTCCTACTTCTCCTTCTCTCTCTCTATATATATATATAACTATATATATATCCATGTATCTAACTATCTATCTATATATTTATATATATAGACACACAAACACACTCATATATATATATATATATATATATATATATATATATATATATATATATATATATATATATATATATATAAATTCATACCCACACACTCTCACACAAACACACTCACACACACAAACACACACTCTCACCACCACTCTTATGACACCACCACCATTCTCATGACACCAATACCACCACCACCACTCTCTACACACACACAAACACACACTCTCACCACCACTCTTATGACACCACCACCATTCTCATGACACCAATACCACCACCACCACTCTCTACACACACTCAAATACATATAAATATATATACACATATATATACATATATACTCCTCTCTAAAGGAAAACCCCCAATTAAATCCTTAAACTAGATTTCTAGGGAAACCTACAAATTCTATGGGCAAAATGTAGAGGGTGGTCTCCTCCTCATTTATGGTGAAGGAAATAAATGCAAAAGAGAATTAATGAAGGTTTTAAAAGCATACCTAATTGATCTTCTTGAAGGAGAAGAAACTTCAAAAAAAAGGAAATGAAATAGAGAGAGAGAGGTTGCTTTGGAGTGAAGCAAAGGAGAGGGGGTGCTCCACACATGGCCGGCCACATCTTAGAGGGTTGGGGGCATTTGGCAATTTACCAAAATGCCCTCCAAGTCAAAGAAATGAGTGGTTTGAGTTGGGGTCAAAATGGTAACTTGAAAACTCCAAATTTCAAGTTCTAAATCTAATTCTAATCCCTAATCCCACTAAAATCAAATAGGATTAGTCAAATATAAATATCTGGGTTTGGTCATGACAAGTTGGTCGGTTCCAGTTGGGTCCCGATCAGAGTCTAAGCTACCCCGGGTCCCCGATACAACTCGGAATGAGCTGAAATTCGAACCCGACTCAAATAACCCCAAAACAATATCATAAATAATAAAATAAAATTCAAAAATATTCAAAAGTACAAAATGACAAAAATACCCCTGTTCCTAAAAACTGGGGGTGACATAATATCATGCCAATAAACTGAATAATAAAGCTCAACAGAAAAGTATGCATGAGTAAAGGTTCCTAACCATTCTATGTGATATGCACTGTGAGGACAACGTTCTACGCAGGGGTTGTAACGGATTCACGCAAGCAAGTAATAAAGAGTGGCCGTCAAGTAGCACTCATCCGAGACACTATCGGCCGGGCAGCACGTAGTGCTCATCCGAGTCACTATCACCCATAAATGTGTAAAAAGTAAATGTAGCCCCTACGCTAGTAGCTGTCCCCTCCCCCCAATGATACTATACATGCATCGTAACCACGACACACCAACACGTGTCATTTCCACAACACGGGTTTATAATAGATAACTGTCAAGTCTTCTAACATGCATCTATTGACAGTTATTCCTACGCATGCGCACGGGTGATCAGCCAACACGCAAGTGACCACTAGATGATACTCACAACTCACACACAACTCGTGATACAATCGTGACAAAGTCAATGACATGCATCCTATTGACGGAAGTCTCTTAACTCTAGGTCCACAAGCAAAAAGAAAATAATAAACAAGGAATATAGATACAATAAACGAAATAAAATGCAACTAAATGTAAGCAGTAAAGATGGCAAGGTATCTTGTCTGGTGTGTCGCCTGGTGGGGTACGATGATCAATAAGTCCTGTTTGTCCAATAGCCATGGTCGATGCAACATGATCCGAATTCGTGAGAAAGTATGAATGGATGATTAGACATTGACATGAAAGAGAAATTTGCGGAGAACTACCTTATGCTGTTTTAGAAAGTATCTATAATATGGAAACTAGATTTGTTTAGTTAAAAATAATTTTATATAAGTACTTTGAAAAATATAGAAAAAAATTGCAACTTAATTTGTCAATTAGGTTTTGTAGGCCAAAAACTTTTTTTTTTTTTACCACAATATATTCTTAGGAATATTTACTACATATATTAAGAATAAATAACAATAATAATTTAACAAAACTACTGATAATAATATCCATAATAATAATAATAAAATTAATAATAACTAATAATAATGATAATAATATTAATAATAATGTAAACTTTTAAAGATAACTATACTGTTTCTCTCCCAATTTGAAACCAATAATAATAATAATAATAATAATAATAATAATAATAATAATAATAATGTAAACTTTTAAAGATAACTTTACTGTTTCTCTCCCAATTTGAAACCAATAATAATAATAATAATAATAATAATAATAATAATAATAATAATAATAATAATAATAATAATAACCATAGTAATACTAATACCAGTAAATAATAATAACAAAATTAATACTAATAATATTACTATGGTTATACTATGGTTATGATAATATTAATAGTAATAACCTTAACTTATCCCCCCCCAACAGACTCAGTGAGAGAAAGAACAAAAATTTCAGAGAAGGGGAAAGAGAGGAAGAGGCTCACAGTGGCACTCCGGCTTCGTGGCCGGCGGCGGAGCTCTGGCCACGGGAGGTGACGGCTCCGGTCGCGGCTGGTGGCGGGAGGAGACGCGATGGGTGCGACGGGGAAGAAGGAGAAGCGGAATTATCTAGGGTTTTGATGGCGGCGCTAGGGCGGAGCTCCGGAGGTCGTTCGGAGCGGGGTCCCATGCGCGCGGGCACGGTGGAGAGGCAGCGGCGAGTCGGTCGCGCTCGTCGGCCACTCCACGTGGGCGGGAGACGCCGGACGGCGGAGAAGGAGGGCTTTGAGCGGGCGGCGAACTGGGTGGATCATCGGCATCCAAGGGTGCGGCGCACGAGGCTTCCCTCAGGTGGGGCGAAAGGGACGCCGGGGACGCGCTGCCCGGAGGCCGCGGTGGACGGCGCTTGGCTAGGGCTCGCCGGCGGCGACAGGTTAGGGTTCCCCCGCCCCTTTTTTTCTTTCTAAAATTTGGGGGGGTTGATGGTGGTGGTGACCGCGTCGGCGGTGGACGCCGCGGTGGTGGTGTGGTGAACGGCCGGAGATGGCCGCGACGGATAGGGCGTGGGTTCGGTGGTGGCGGTGGCTTGGGTTGGCTGGAACAGGAGTCGGCCAGTGGTGGTGATGGTTTGGGAATGATGATGACGGAGATGGTGGAGTCGGGGATGCTGCCGGGGCAGCTGATGGTGGTGGCTGGCGCGGTGTAGTTGCCGTAGCCGGGAACGGCACGGCGGATAGGTTTAGGATTTGTTGTTTTGGCACGTGTCCTGCGAGACACGGAAGGCGTCGAGTCCGGGGTTGTCGGACTGAACAAAAATTGTAACCGTAATGGAGGAGAAAATATAGTGGATGGGAGGCACAGACACGATGCACAATTTGTGGATGTGGAAAAAATTATGGAAGAGTACCTGCCTATTTATAGGATGTGGGAATTTCCAGTTGGATAGGGATTGAGATTTGATTAAATCCCCAATAGATAATATAAATTTAATTCAAATAAATCAAATCAAATTTTAAATTCCAATTTAAACTTAGATAATCCAAACTCAAATTAAATATAAAATTTTCCTTTAAACTTTTTAAATTAAAACCATAAAAATCAAATCAAGATTTAAAATGGCCATAAAAATTTTCAAATATATTTTCCAAAATACCAATAATAATAATTTTGAAAATAATAAATATTTTTAAATATCTTTTTGAATAATAAAATATTAATATCAATAAATTCGTAAAATAGAATTATATATATGAATTTTAAATTTATGTACCTCGTATGAAATGAATATTTGCATATGACCTCGTTTTCAAAATTATCATTTATAAAACCTTTCATAATGTAAATAAAGAGTTGGAAATTCCAATATGACGTATTTTACAACTTTTAAAATAATCAAAAATATTTATTATTTATTATTTGAAAAATCAAGCTTCTAAAAATATTTACAAAAATATGTACCTCGCACATATTCGCACTCGATGATCAATTTACGAATACGCCGCTTACGCACAACGTACAATACGACTATGCGACGTACAATACAAAATTTTTAAATCAGTACCAAAATTGATAAAAATATATTAAAAATTTAGGGGTTTTACAACTTGTGTTGAATATGTGTTGGATACTTGTGTTGGACTTGTGTTGGATACTTGTGTTGGATATGTGTTGGATATGTGTTGGATACTTGTGTTGGATATGTGTTGGATACTTGTGTTGAAATGTTCATCACAGAACATTTCATCTAGGACTGCCACACCCAGGGCAGTCCTTCACATGTGTTGGACTGCCCTGGGTGTGGCAGTCCTAGATGAATTGTTCTGTGACTTGATCACAGAACATTTTATCTAGGACTGCCACACCCAGGGCAGTCCTCCTCTTGTGTAGGACTGCCAGGGGTGTGACAGTCCTAATTGAAACTCTCTGTGATAGAGAGTTTCAAAACTCTCATCACAGAGACTTACAAATAGGACTGCCACCCTCCTGGCAGTCCTACATTAAATTAGGACTGTCAGGGTGCTGGCAGTCCTAATTGAAAATTACACAGAGAATGGCCATTCTCCGTGCTAAATTACACGGAGAATGGCCATTCTCCGTGCTAAAACACAGGAGAATGACCATTTATATAACAACAAGTTTCAATTAGGACTGCCAGCACCCTGGAAGTCCTAATTCAATGTAGGACTGCCACGGGGGTGGCAGTCCTGATACTGGATCGGATAGCCATTCTCCGTGAAAATTACATGGAGAATGGGCATTCTCCGTGCTAAATTATACGGAGAATGGTGTCACGACCCGGTCCCAATTTCTTGGGTCGAATCGGATCATGCCCAGCCTGCACCGTTGTTGAGACGGCGGCAGTAAGCTGTTTCCACTTGCAGGTAATTCAACAACACAGTATAATTTGCCACAACTTAAATATTTCGAATAGTTTAAAACTTTTACAACAAAATGAAAGATACAACTGAAATCCATACAAATAGCATGAAAAAGAAAAACTAGGCAACCAGCTCATCAGTCTCGAGATCATCGTCTTCTAATTGGGACCTCGAAAAATACCGCGGAACAAAGCATCATCGATGATACCTAAAAATGTTGGGTCTCCAGTCAGGAGTGAGCAAAGTACAATTCATGCTAATTTAACAATTGAAATAATAATAGAATTATGCACTTTTAAACAGTTTTGAAATCAACAATTTAAGCAGTTACAATTTTAAAACAGTTACAGTTCTGTGATGTGAATAGGCAATGAAATATGACCGGCTTGGGTTTGTTACAGTAAAGGATATGAGATTTGTTACAGTGAAGGATATGAGTTTTGTTACAGTAAAGGATATGGTCATACTCTTTACACTATTCCCCCAGTCCCCAATAGTTACAGTAGTTACAGTCAATGCTCTCAAAGAGAGTTTCGTGTTGTATCGTGGTTTAAACTTGCATTAAAACGATTATTAAATAATTGTAAACTAACACAAAATGTACTTGCCTCAAATTGATTGAACTGGACGGGTCGATACGTCGGGATGGGAAATCAGGTTCTTCCTTGAAATCCTACATTCGGGAAACTTGTCTCAGAAAACCAAAGTCGCCAATGTTACTATACTAGTTGCAATCTCTAGTTGCGTCCTAGTCAATTTTTTTCTTTATTTAGCTAACACAACAAAAAAAACGCTATTATTAGTGCGTTGCAATTAAGAAACATCAATTTATATTTAATTTCGAGAAAATTGTATTTATCGGTTTATTTGGAAAAACTCGATATTTTATAATTATATAAATATAAAACTAAGATTTTCCTTTTTAACGAGAAATACATGAATTTCTATTTTAAATTTACAACTTAACTGCTAAGTGATAAAACATTTATTACTATTTTCTTTTTTTTAAAATACAATAAATAATTATCATTTTATACTACGTTCTCACAACCGAAATCATCTAGAAAACAAAATAAAACCTAAGCTATTACACTTTCTCACAGCAGGAAAAACAAATGAGCTTATGCCCTTTTTACAGACCTTATTACATAAATTTAAATAAGAAAAAGACAAATATTAGTCTCTAAAAATCCTACAATTTAATAAATAAAACTTAATAATAAATTAATTAATGAGTGTGAAACCCATAGTTTGTAATTAAATTATTAAATAATGTTTTGGTATTATTATTACTAGTATTTCAAAATTATTATTATTATTATTAATATTATTAAATATTTTTGAGTGAAAAAGAATTTCGAAAATTATAATAACAAGGCTTTTTGATTTTCGAGCCCAGACCCAGGCTTGAACCCAATCTCCTTTCCTTTCCTTTCTAATTTCTGATTGGTTCTAAAAAAATATATATATATATATAATAAATAATTAGTCAGCTGGTCCCGTAGGACCAGCATCTACTCACTCACACACACGAATTGACAAAACCCCCTCATTCCCGTAACCCCTCAAACCCCTCATTTTCGTAACTCCCCAAATTCACTCCTCTCCACACGTTTTCATTCCACCACCCTTTATTTACTCACCCATTCTCCCATCTCTTCAACAGAAGAAAAAAACTCAGCACTCTTCCTCTCTCTCCCTATTCTCTCTATACTCACCTCTCACCAAAACCCTTTCAAATCCCCTACTCCACGAAAACCCCCTCACCACCGAGCCCTAGCCCCGCCGTAGCCGCGGAGCCCCGACGCCAGCCGACCGTCCGGCGCGTACCCCGCGCCGACTTCCTCCGGCGAACCCTCCGCCGGATCTCTCTCCGGCGATCTCCCCGCGTGCGCCCCGGCCAAGCCAGCGCCGAGCACCCCGTTCCCGCGCCACCCGCCGGCTCCCAGCGGGCCGACCCCCTCCCCGACCGCGGCGAGCCGACCGCGTGCGCCCCTCTGCGCCCTCGCGCTGACTCCGGCGATCCGCCGACCAGCGCACCCTTTCCGCGCGTTTCCGGCGACCTCCCCTGTCCGCGCCGAGCTCGGCCGACCACGCCGAGTTCTCCGGCGAACCCCCTTCGAGTCGCGCTGCTCCTCTGCGCCGCCGATCCGCGCGTCCAGCGCCCCCGTCTTCTCGCGGGTTCACGCCAACCCGCGTTTACTCCTTTCCGCGCAACCCCGCGCCCCTTTGGTGCTGTTTCCGTCCCGACCAGCGTGCCCTAGCAGATGTCCCCTGTCGACGGCGTTCCCGAGTTCGCTGCTCGAACTCGCTGTCATTTGGCGAGCCTTCCTGGTTGGTCCTGTCGTGCACTATTTCTGGAATTTTCGACGATTGCGTCGACGTCGCTGATTTTCAGCGCTATTTTGGGAACGTCGCTGTGCTGGACTACTTTTTTTCTTTCTATTTTATCATCTGAGAGCTCTAGCCGAGCAACCCGAGGTATAACCCCCTGTTCCGTTATTTTACTATTTTTGTCGATGATGAAATGGTCCCCGGTTCCCTTTGGGAATTCGGTATTAGCGACGTCGTATTTTTTTCGGGACTTTCGGAATGGTCCCGTGAATTGTTTTGCATTCCCGGAATATTTCGGGAATAGTTTTTGGTATGTTTTAGTTTCTGGAAATCTTCGGAAACGTTCTGTGATTTGTGGATTTGGAATCGGACTTCCGAAACTATTTCGGGTCGTCCCGATTACGCTGTGGATTGGCTGTGGATGTGTTATATATATAAAATGTGGGTTTTTCCCTGGTTTGGGACTTGCAGGAATTATCGGCGACAATTTCCCAGTTTTTGGGTTGACCAAAAACAGAGGAGATGCTGTCCGATTTTTCCGTAAATCCCGAATTGTTTTCAAAATGAATTTAAAATGATTTTCGGAATTTATTTGATATTTTATTTTGGGTGACGACCGTATCGGTCAATGGACCCGGCTAAGTGCAAACGATACCGGCCCCGCCCGGACGTTGAGGCAATTAGCCAAAATGAGGATCGGACCATTATCTGAGACTTGCTATTTGTTATTATTTTAATATTTATTTTAGTTTATATTTAATTTCTATTTTCAGTTAGGACTAACGGCAGTTTATTCTTATTTCAATTTATGTAAATAAATTGTAATGGGCATAAGCCCAGCTGGCTGGTCAGTGACTGTAATAGCTTAGGTTTTCCTGTTGTTTTCTGGTTTTTCGTGTTTTTACTGTTTAGCGATTAAAACGATTAAAAGGTATTTTTCGTATAAAAATTAATTATTATTTTCTCATCCTAAAATTAACGAGTTTAATATTAAATAAAAATCACGTATTTCTCACTAAGAATAGAAAATTAGTTTTATATTATATTTTATAAAATTACCAAGTTTTCATAAATAATCTGGCAATGACGAGTTTTCTCCAATTAAAAAGTTAAAACGACATTTTCCCTCGTATTAAATCAACGCACAAATAAATCGCGTCTTTCTGTGTTTAGTTAATTAAATAACTAAAACTGGACTAGGACGCAAATAGAGATTACAACTAGCGTAGCTAAGTTGGTTAACCTGACAACTGAGTCAATTTCTCGAATGTAGGAATTCGAGGACAACTCTAAACTTTCCGTCTCGGAGTCATCCACCTCTCCAGTCATTTTACATTGAGGCAAGTATAGTTTGTGTTAGTTTTACAGTTATTTCTATAATCGTTTTACTGCATGTTTAAACCACGATGCAAACACGAAACTCTCTTGGAGAGTACTGATTGTGACTACTGTACTGATTGGGACTGGGGGAATAGAGTAATGATTATGACCAAAGCCAACTGTAACTACTGACTGTATTAGCTTTCTCCTCTTCACACGGGGATAAGCCATATCGTATCGCTAGGATACTACTGTACATCCCAAGCCGGTCATAATTCATTGCCTGTTCAAATCACACTGTTTTACCGCTGAAAACTATTCTTTCTTCAAACTGTTTAAAACTGCATGATTCTATTATTTACTTTAACTGTTTTAAAATTAGCATGAATTATACTTTGCTCTCTCCTGACTGGAGACCCAACATTTTAGGTATCACTGATGAGGCTTTGTTACGCGATCCCAAGACGAGGAATTCGAGACTGATGAGCTGTTTGCCTAGAGTTTTCTTTTATTCATGATGTATGTAGAAAATGGTTTAAGTTGTATCTTTCATTTCATTGTAAAAGTTTAATAAAGTTTTAAATTTCCGAATTTTGAGTTGTGACAAATATAGTGTTGTTGTATGGTTACCTGCTACTGAACAGCTTACTGCCGCCGTCTCAACAACGGTGCAGGCTGGGCATGATCCGGTTCGACCCAATTAGTTGGGATCGGGTCGTGACATGTTTTCAGTGGTGGCCCATGCAGGTCAATCTGAACAACAACTTAGGAAAACATATTTAGAAACAACTAGAACACTAGAACATCAATTTGTCACAACATAGGACCGAAATATATTATAAAATAAATATTTTTGGTTTGATTATAGACTGGTAGGATACCTTGCTTATGTTTGCATCCTAAACCTTCCATAGAATGACCATTGACAAGACCAAATCCTGCTGGCGATGAGGTGTCATCTTCGGATCATACCCCATCTCCTCAACCAAGTCCAGGGTTTATTCCCTCGCAACTGATTGACCGTCCCCATAATGCATCCAGTGAAGTTTTCACTACACTGGCGATTCCTACCTCATCTCAAACTGAGTTACATTTCCTTGGTGGAGTATCCATTTTTGTTGCTCTACCAGTACCAGCAATCATCTTCCAAATGGTTGTCCTATTTCAAGAAATCCTGGAGTTCCAGAAAGCTCAAGATGAAGCCCAGCAGAAACAGAAGAATATCACGAGAGAAGACATGAAGAACGTCATGATGTAGCCTTAGTTATCCCCAACCAAGTTAGAGCAGTGTCCTAGGAAGGATACCCTTGAATCTAGAAGATATTTGGGTCCCATCAAGTACTCTACTTTCCGGCAGCCTTGTCGTAAGAAGCTATGGGCTTGTAACTACTGCAAGAGGCCTGGTCATCAGGCCGTTAGTTGCCGCAAGAGATTGGGACAATGTTTGGCATATGGGTCTGCTAAACATTGGGTAAAGGACTGCCCTTATCTTTCCATCAAACCAGAGCTCATATCCCAGCAACACCTGTTAGACCACAACCTAGGGACCCTCTTCCTATCCAGCAGACCCTGCCCTTACAATAAGGCATAATGCATACTCGAGGTTCAAAGAAAAGGAAGCAGTTGGAGACTGCTCATACAAGAGCCAGAACCATGAGGAATAGTACCTAGAACCGCTGTATAGCATCATCTTTTTGGAAGTTGTAACAGGATGTTCTTAGATCAAGCATAAGAGTTTTTGCTGGAATTCTCCACATGAATAGAAGTTTTTCTTACACCCTTATGGCAGATGTTTTTCCTGATAGTCTCTCCGGATTATCCCAGATCTAGACATAGGATTCACCCCTGACCTAGTCCCCGGCTCTTTCCCTAAATTCTAAAGGATGTTACAGAGTCAACCCGAAGGTGGCCAAGAAGATGAAGGACCAGATCAATGAAGGCTCTAGGATTTATTCAGGGTGGAATTTCACCTTAGGGAACACCTATCTTGTTTGTGCCCAAGAAGGATGGAACAACGGATATGTATCGATTACCAGACACTAAAGAACAAGTACTTTCTGCCCGGATCGAGGATCTGTTTGATCTGGTTGTGTGGAGTTAGGGTGTTTCGAAGTTTGACTTAAGATTTGACTACCATCAAATCAAAGTCAGGAAAGAGGACATTTCCAAGACGGCGTTCAAACGCCAAGTATGGGAAGTTTTCTTTGGTCAGGACGTTAGACTGACAAATGCTCCTGCTGTGTTCATGAATCTCATGAACAGAGATTTTTATCAGTATTTGAATCAGTTTATCTTCTCCATCGATAACATTCTGATATATTTGAAGACTGAAGAAGAGCATGAAGAACACCTGAGGAAGTTTTGGAAACTTTGAGGAAAAAGAAGTTTTATGGTAAGTTATCTGAACGTGGATTTTCTTTGACAAGGTGGACTTTTGGCCATGTCGTCAAGAGAAGAAATTTCGATAGCTGCTGTTGAAAAGTGGTATACCCCAAGTTCAATTCGGAAGATTCTTGAACTTGGCCGGCTACTATCAGAAGTTCGTGAAGGATTTCGCCAAGATTGCTGAGCCAATGACGAAGCTCACTTGGAAGAATGAAGAGTTCATCTGAACGAAAAGTTTGCCAGTCGGCATTGAGGAGCTGAAGAAGAGACTTACCACTACACCAATCCTTGCACTACCCGCCGGAACCGGTGGTTTCTCAATTTATAGTAATGCCTCTGGAAAAGGACTGGGTTGCGTTCTTCAACAACATGTGAAAGAAATTGCTTACACATGTAGGCAACTACAGACTCATGAGAAGAATCATCCCACACCTAATTTAAATTGCTGCAATTATCTTTACTTTGAAGCTATGGAAGCATGATTTTTATGGAAATGGAGTGAAAATATGTACGGACTACCAAAGTCTGAAATATGTCTTCACTCAGGAAGGGCTGAATGTTAGACTAAGAAGATGGCTGAAGCAGATGAAGGATTTCGACATCAACCTGCAGTACCATTCAGGTAAGGCTAATGTGGTCGCTGATGCACTTAGTCAATACTGATGGCGAAGTTCTTAACCAAGGACTAGCACCTGCTAGAAGACATCGAGAAGTTTGGACTGGAGATTATGCTGCCTGGAAATGGAAGGAAGAAGCTGGATGCTGATTCAGGGTGATGAAGTTGCAAATGAGCTCGAGTCTGATGGACAAAGTCAAGGAGACTCAGTTTCAAGACGAGACACTTTGCAAACTTAGAGATCAAGTGTTGGCAGGAACACTTGAAGGTTTCTCAAATCGCCATAAATGGAGCTCTGAAGAATGGTACGAGACTTTGCGTATCGGCTGACAAACAGAGGAGCGAGTTGATGAAAGAAATGCACCAGTCGCAGTATTCCATAAATTCAGGAGATAATAAGATGTATCGGAATATGCCTCCATTGATTGGTGTTATGGAATAAAGAAGGACAATTCCAGGTATGGGATTAGATATGAATTTGTCAACATGAGGAATTTAACAAGAGGACAACAAGCTTGTTGATGTCGCTGGACAATTCGGAGTGGAAGTAGAAGCATATAACAATGAACTTTGAGTAAGGATTGCTTTGTTCCCAAGGAGGGAAGGGCACCAATTGGATTATTATAAACCGACTGACTAAGTCGGCACACTTTATTTTTCCTTCAAAGTGGGTTTATCCACTAAGAAGTTGACAGCATTGTACGAGAGGCACATTTACCGGATTCATGGAGTACCGCGGGACGAGCAATCAGAGGTCAAACCAGACGCTTGAAGATGTATTGAGATTTTGCGTCTCGGAATTTGGTAGGTCTTGGGAAGACCAAATTGCATTTGGTGAAGTTTCTCCTACCAGAGGAACAATTAGTTTTGACGGAGCTGGAAATTGAGGCCAGACGTTACATTTCGGACCCGAGTCACATTTTGGATAATTCAGAGCTGAAGATTGGAATCAACCTTTCAGTGCCAGAGAAACCAGTTGCAAGCCTAGTCAGAGATGAGAATCAGAATTTGAGCCATCACTTAAACTCCTATTTCTTATCTTTTCTTTTTCCCGTTCTAAATTTGACTAATGCTGCTAAGTTAGCCTAGTTTTGCAAGCTATCTCTTTAATCAAGCTTGATCATGACGATATTTTATTGGGTGCACCCACTAATATATTGTCTAATCAGGACCGGTGCATGATGGTCTGATCAACCTCGTGTACTTTGGTTCGCTTTTGTATTTTTCTGCGTGGATAATATCATAAATAAAACTTGTCCCTAAACCGTCTCATCCACGACTGCCTTGGAAATCCTTATGGTTGGACCTGAGTTACGGGCGCAGTACCCGTACATGTTTGTCTTTCCTACCTTACTTTAATTTCGAGGACGAAATTTTCTAAGGAGGGAAGATTGTGAAACCCATAGTTTGTAATTAAATTATTAAATAATGTTTTGGTATTATTATTACTAGTATTTCAAAATTATTATTATTATTATTAATATTATTAAATATTTTTGAGTGAAAAAGAATTTCGAAAATTATAATAACAAGGCTTTTTGATTTTCGAGCCCAGACCCAGGCTTGAACCCAATCTCCTTTCCTTTCCTTTCTAATTTCTGATTGGTTCTAAAAAAAAAAAATATATATAATAAATAATTAGTCAGCTGGTCCCGTAGGACCAGCATCTACTCACTCACACACACGAATTGACAAAACC
Source organism: Iris pallida (assembly GCA_029216955.1). Taxonomy (NCBI): domain Eukaryota; kingdom Viridiplantae; phylum Streptophyta; class Magnoliopsida; order Asparagales; family Iridaceae; genus Iris; species Iris pallida. The sequence goes on from JANAVB010033417.1 coordinate 4,567,365, forward strand.
CCCTCATTCCCGTAACCCCTCAAACCCCTCATTTTCGTAACTCCCCAAATTCACTCCTCTCCACACGTTTTCATTCCACCACCCTTTATTTACTCACCCATTCTCCCATCTCTTCAACAGAAGAAAAAACTCAGCACTCTTCCTCTCTCTCCCTATTCTCTCTATACTCACCTCTCACCAAAACCCTTTCAAATCCCCTACTCCACGAAAACCCCCTCACCACCGAGCCCTAGCCCCGCCGTAGCCGCGGAGCCCCGACGCCAGCCGACCGTCCGGCGCGCACCCCGCGCCGACTTCCTCCGGCGAACCCTCCGCCGGATCTCTCTCCGGCGATCTCCCCGCGTGCGCCCCGGCCAAGCCAGCGCCGAGCACCCCGTTCCCGTGCCACCCGCCGGCTCCCAGCGGGCCGACCCCCTCCCCGACCGCGGCGAGCCGACCGCGTGCGCCCCTCTGCGCCCTCGCGCTGACTCCGGCGATCCGCCGACCAGCGCACCCTTTCCGCGCGTTTCCGGCGACCTCCCCTGTCCGCGCCGAGCTCGGCCGACCACGCCGAGTTCTCCGGCGAACCCCCTTCGAGTCGCGCTGCTCCTCTGCGCCGCCGATCCGCGCGTCCAGCGCCCCCGTCTTCTCGCGGGTTCACGCCAACCCGCGTTTACTCCTTTCCGCGCAACCCCGCGCCCCTTTGGTGCTGTTTCCGTCCCGACCAGCGTGCCCTAGCAGATGTCCCCTGTCGACGGCGTTCCCGAGTTCGCTGCTCGAACTCGCTGTCATTTGGCGAGCCTTCCTGGTTGGTCCTGTCGTGCACTATTTCTGGAATTTTCGACGATTGCGTCGACGTCGCTGATTTTCAGCGCTATTTTGGGAACGTCGCTGTGCTGGACTACTTCTTTTCTTTCTATTTTATCATCTGAGAGCTCTAGCCGAGCAACCCGAGGTATAACCCCCTGTCCCGTTATTTTACTATTTTTGTCGATGATGAAATGGTCCCCGGTTCCCTTTGGGAATTCGGTATTAGCGACGTCGTATTTTTTTCGGGACTTTCGGAATGGTCCCGTGAATTGTTTTGCATTCCCGGAATATTTCGGGAATAGTTTTTGGTATGTTTTAGTTTCTGGAAATCTTCGGAAACGTTCTGTGATTTGTGGATTTGGAATCGGACTTCCGAAACTATTTCGGGTCGTCCCGATTACGCTGTGGATTGGCTGTGGATGTGTTATATATATAAAATGTGGGTTTTTCCCTGGTTTGGGACTTGCAGGAATTATCGGCGATAATTTCCCAGTTTTTGGGTTGACCAAAAACAGAGGAGATGCTGTCCGATTTTTCCGTAAATCCCGAATTGTTTTCAAAATGAATTTAAAATGATTTTCGGAATTTATTTGATATTTTATTTTGGGTGACGACCGTATCGGTCAATGGACCCGGCTAAGTGCAAACGATACCGGCCCCGCCCGGACGTTGAGGCAATTAGCCAAAATGAGGATCGGACCATTATCTGAGACTTGCTATTTGTCATTATTTTAATATTTATTTTAGTTTATATTTAATTTCTATTTTCAGTTAGGACTAACGGCAGTTTATTCTTATTTCAATTTATGTAAATAAATTGTAATGGGCATAAGCCCAGCTGGCTGGTCAGTGACTGTAATAGCTTAGGTTTTCCTGTTGTTTTCTGGTTTTTCGTGTTTTTACTGTTTAGCGATTAAAACGATTAAAAGGTATTTTTCGTATAAAAATTAATTATTATTTTCTCATCCTAAAATTAACGAGTTTAATATTAAATAAAAATCACGTATTTCTCACTAAGAATAGAAAATTAGTTTTATATTATATTTTATAAAATTACCAAGTTTTCATAAATAATCTGGCAACGACGAGTTTTCTCCAATTAAAAAGTTAAAACGACGTTTTCCCTCGTATTAAATCAATGCACAAATAAATCGCGTCTTTCTGTGTTTAGTTAATTAAATAACTAAAACTGGACTAGGACGCAAATAGAGATTACAACTAGCGTAGCTAAGTTGGTTAACCTGACAGCTGAGTCAATTTCTCGAATGTAGGAATTCGAGGACAACTCTAAACTTTCCGTCTCGGAGTCATCCACCTCTCCAGTCATTTTACATTGAGGCAAGTATAGTTTGTGTTAGTTTTACAGTTATTTCTATAATCGTTTTACTGCATGTTTAAACCACGATGCAAACACGAAACTCTCTTGGAGAGTACTGATTGTGACTACTGTACTGATTGGGACTGGGGGAATAGAGTAATGATTATGACCAAAGCCAACTGTAACTACTGACTGTATTAGCTTTCTCCTCTTCACACGGGGATAAGCCATATCGTATCGCTAGGATACTACTGTACATCCCAAGCCGGTCATAATTCATTGCCTGTTCAAATCACACTGTTTTACCGCTGAAAACTATTCTTTCTTCAAACTGTTTAAAACTGCATGATTCTATTATTTACTTTAACTGTTTTAAAATTAGCATGAATTATACTTTGCTCTCTCCTGACTGGAGACCCAACATTTTAGGTATCACTGATGAGGCTTTGTTACGCGATCCCAAGACGAGGAATTCGAGACTGATGAGCTGTTTGCCTAGAGTTTTCTTTTATTCATGATGTATGTAGAAAATGGTTTAAGTTGTATCTTTCATTTCATTGTAAAAGTTTAATAAAGTTTTAAATTTCCGAATTTTGAGTTGTGACAAATATAGTGTTGTTGTATGGTTACCTGCTACTGAACAGCTTACTGCCGCCGTCTCAACAACGGTGCAGGCTGGGCATGATCCGGTTCGACCCAATTAGTTGGGATCGGGTCGTGACAATGAGTCTCAGATTTTTGGTCCAATCATCATATAGGCTAATGCCTCAACGTCCGGACGAAACCGGTTTCGTTTGCACTTAGCCAGGGCCCATTGACCAATACGGTCGTCGCCCAAAATCCAAAATATTAATATTTTCCGAAAAAACCATTTTAAAATATAACTAAATTTTTATGGAAAAATCCGGCAGCATTTCCTCTATTTTTGGTCAACCCAAAAACTGGAAAAGTGTGCCATGATTTCCTGTAAATAATCCCAAACCAGGGGAACCCAAATTTATATATAAACACATCCATAAATCATATCCGATATTTATTCGGAGAACCCGAACCAATTCAGAACACCCGAAAACCATTCCAAAACATTTCCGATAAAATTCGAAAATTTCAGAATAATTCCAACCGTTGGTGTCACGCCCCAGAACCAGAATACTGGAGAGCGGGGGCAGACATAGCCAGCTACGTATAATGAAATGGAATCCATCTCACCATACGGTCACGGCTGTCTAGATATGTGAGGGTTTATCTACAAGCCATCAGTCTCTTAAGGTCATAAATTATCCTATTGTCTCAATCTCAACCAACTAATAATAATCACAAGATATCAGATCACCAAATATACAATTGTAAGGCGTCCCAAACATTACATATCCAGATGATCATGAAGCTAGTCGTACAAAATGTAAGGACTAGCAAGAGTTAAGTCATACATGATCAACCTCGAGTTGTCAATCATGCTTACAGCCCGTAGGCAGACAGTAAATAAAGTTGCAAACGAGCTAACACTTGCTCGGCGGCTAAACGCCTCAAAATAATATTTTTACAAGGGAGTGGGAGAGCAAATAAAACCCACTCGTTGCCCTGGTTACGCCTGGTGGTCACTATCGGGCTGGAAGACAGGTAGATCCTCTGGAGCTGCTCTGGTATCTGGGCATACAAAACCAGCTGGGTCAGACCCCAGAAAGAGCAAGTGCCGCAAAGGGGCCACGAAATAAGAACAAAAGCCAGCAATTAGCACAATAATATAATTACATAATAAAAGACAGTAATTTAAGAAAAACATGATGGGTGATTATATAAGACAATCTTGCATAAAATCACTAAAAGACAGGTCATATGGAAAAGCATGACATGATGATATACGATGAGATGACCATGGGACTATTCAGATAGCTAGGTTACAACCCGTAAACCAAACAAGGACCGGGATTGTAACCCTTCGTCTGAACCGAACTTGGTTTCTCTCACCATTTATCGGCAAGATAAATATAAGAAATCAGGTCAAGTGACAATGTGGAGTGACAATCATTATAGTGACAATCTGGAGTGACAATCCTTCAATCATTCTGGTACAATCTTCAATCAATCATTTCTAGACAATACTATACTGGACTAGACTCCATCCAAGCAATCACGGCCAATCATTGCCTACGGCTTTCTACATTAACTAACTAGGGTTATCACAGGCCTAATTACTAACAAGATGCAGTGAGATTGTTCCACAGCCACAAGCCCTGCAGACCATCCAGGTTACCCAGGTTGAAAATTAGGGGTTGAATTCAGGCGGGTACATCGCCCGGGAGACAAATGTACCCTTAGATGACTTAGAGGGTGCAACACTCGATGGTGCGCTGGAAATGTGCCCTACTCGACGGCAGGCTACAGATCCCAAGAGCGCCCAGGTAACGGGATTGCCTGTAGCTGTGTCATCTCTTCATGACTACGGTGTTATTCTAGTTATTAACCTTAATCCATTTTAGTAGGTACTCCTGACCGTGGTACTCAGGAGTCCCATCCTAGACATGATGCAAGACAGGACAAGTGGATTTAACAATCAAGCAAGAAAGAACCACCCACGGTGTCAAGGCAAGTCAAGTTAAGTTATCAGGTCATGTCAAGTCAGGAGTGTACCGCCACGGGCCACTATCAAGTTATCAAGATAAATCATGTCAGGGTACTTGTCAGGAGTGCGCCACGACGGGCCACTATCATGTCAGGTTGGTCGTGTCAGGAGTGCACCACTACGGGTCACTGTCGTGTTATGCTAGTTCCTTGTCATACCATGCCATGTACAATAGCCATTCCAAACATATTAAATAAAATCAAGTTCATGACAAAAGGCGTAAGGATATAAAATGGGCATAAAATATCTAATAAAATATCAATATACAGGGCTATAGAAGAGCGAATGGATTAAGCAAGGGGTCAAGGGGCAGCATACGTGCAAAAGCACGCACGTAAGACTAGCTCAAGTCTGCGTACCAAGGCACGCAGGCTCACTCAAGGCAGCGTACGTGAAAAGTCACGCAGGCTCACTCAAGGCAGTGTACGTGAAAAGTCACGCAGGCTCACTCAAGGCAGCGTACGTGAAAAGTCACGCAGGCTCAAGGGAGCAGTGTACGTGAAAGTCACGCACACTCAGGGAGCAGTGTACGTGAAAAGTCACGCACGCTCAAGGGGCACAGTGTACGTGAAAGTCACGCACGCTCAAGGGGAGCAGCATACGTGAAAAGTCACGCACGCTCAAGGGGCACAGTGTACGTGAAAGTCACGCACGCTCAAGTGGAGCAGCATACGTGAAAAGTCACGCACACTCAAGGGAGCAGTGTACGTGAAAGTCACGCACACTCAGGGAGCAGTGTGTGAAAGTCACGCACGCTCAAGGGAGACACACTTCCAACAGAAAGCGTACTCAAGGCTGCGTGGCGTAAGCTAAGAAGCTCTGCCACTGCTCATTGTCTTCTCCAAACAGCAAGAACACCATGGATGAACCCAAGCTACACAGCATCATAACTTGGCCATCCGAACTCCAAATCCAGATTTCCAAGGTTCCAACTGGAGTGAAATTGAATGCTCTTCCACATGGAAACATCAAAAACCCATAAAATCCAACTTAAGAAGCTCAAACCATGCAAAATCCAAAAATAGAAATAACTTAGATCTATCACCAAGGAAGCTCCAAATCACAAAAACCCAAGTTCTAATGTTGATCACCATGTCCTAATCTATCAAATGGATAAAGAAAAGAGGGTTCTCATATAGTGGCAAGATGCACTTGCCTATGGGTGGAGAGTTGTGGAGGAAGGAGATGAAGAAGAAAATAAATGGTGGTGGTAATGAAGAGAAAGAGTGGTAGGTGGGGATTATAAAGAGGGGGAGTTGTGGTGTGTTGAGGGTGGAGCATAGGCTATGGTGATCCAATACTCATTAAACCAAACCAAACCAACCCAAAACCAATTAAAACCGAGCCAGGACAAAACCCAAAATACGAGAAATACCGAAATTCTACAAGCTGAGAAAAATAAAAATACATGCCAAAAATCCAGATACGAGTATAAATACGAAATACGAGAAAATACGAGAAATACAGGAAATGAGGGTGACAGTTGGAAACTTTTCCGAAAGTTTCCCGGAAAATCCCTAAACATCAGAATACTAAAACCGCAGAGCAACAAAGGTTCCGAAAATTTTCGGAGCCAAACACGTAATCGAAAAACCAAATTTTTGAAGAAATTTGTGGACCAATTCATCATCGACACAAACCCAAGGGACAACTACCGAGATTAACAGAGGTTACCCAAAACTGACGGAATCTGAAGTGTAGCCTCAGACTCGGAACAGCAAATCGGGCACGGGAAGACGCTGGACAGCTTCAGATCGGACCCGGGGTTGTTGCGACGGACAGCGCACGGTCGGGATCGGCGAGAGGCTGGCACAAAGGGTCGAAAGGGGCACTGGGGACAGCAGTGGCGCGGCCGCTCGGGGAGCGTCGCCGGACAGGGCACGGCCTGGGGCGGCGCCTGGGCTCGCGGGGACCGACGGCGAGGGGTCGGCCTGGAGGGCTGAGCCGCGCGGGGTGGCTCGGGAACGGCCGAGCGAAGTCGGGGGTCGGCGCGCACCGCTCGGGGAGAGGCGCCAAAGGCGAGCGCCGGCGTCGGGATAGGGAGGAGGGCGCCGTAGAGGGCTCCGACGAGGCACAGAAGGTGGCTCGGGCTCGGGTGGAGCTAGGGCACGAATTTGGGAAAAAGTTTGAGAGTGGTGATGGAGATGGTAATGGAGAAGAAGGGTTTAAATAGAGTTGGGAAAAAGGGGTTACCAGATCCGAAGGGGCGCGACAGTTCGGGGGAGGCCGACGGTCGCCGGTGGCGGCGGGCGTTCGGGATGGGAAGGGTCGGTTCTTCCAGAAGGAGAACGAGAGAGAGAGAGAGAGAGAGAGAGTTAAAGTTAAGAAAATTAAATGAGTTTATTAAAGGAATATTTTATTTATAACAAATGTTTCTCTTTTTCTTATAAAAACTTAAAAATATTATATCAAAATATTTTTGATTTCGAAAACCAAATTTTCTTGGATTCGAACTAGGGTTCGGGAACAGGTCCGGGACTCGGGAACGAGCTCAGGATAGACTCGGGATGAGATCTGGGTAAGGATTCGGGTCAGACCAAAAATCTATTAATTGTTTTTAAAAATATTGATTTATGAGACGGGTCAGGGCCAACCGTCAAAATCCAGAAAAATAATAATTTATTTTTATTTTTTCTGAAAATATGGTTTTCATAATTAACAGGTTTATATAATAAATATTATTTAATCTAACTAGAATAAATAATAAACACAATATTTAATTAATTAGAAAAATACGGTTTTTGACAAAAAATTTCAAAATTAATTAATTAGCTAATTCAAATAATTAACTAAAAATTACGGGTTTCACAAATGGCCATTCTCCGTGCTAAAACACAGGAGAATGGCTATTTATATAACAAGAAGTTTCAATTAGGACTGCCAGCACCCTGGCAGTCCTAATTCAATGTAGGACTGCCACGGGAGTGGCAGTCCTGATACTGGATCGGATAGCCATTCTCCGTGAAAATTACACGGAGAATGGCCATTCTTCGTGCTAAATTACATGGAGAATGGCCATTCTCCGTGCTAAAACACAGGAGAATGGCCATTTATATAACAACAAGTTTCAATTAGGACTGCCAGCACCCTGGCAGTCCTAATTCAATGTAGGACTGCCACGGGGGTGGCAGTCCTGATACTGGATCGGATAGCCATTCTCCGTGAAAATTACACGGAGAATGGCCATTCTCCGTGCTAAATTATACGGAGAATGGCCATTCTCCGTGCTAAAATACAGGAGAATGGCCATTTATATAACAACAAGTTTCAATTAGGACCGCCAGCACCCTGGCAGTCCTAATTCAATGTAGGACTGCCACGGGGGTGGCAGTCCTGATACTGGATCGGATAGCCATTCTCCGTGAAAATTATACGGAGAATGGCCATTCTCCGTGCTAAATTATACGGAGAATGGCCATTCTTCGTGCTAAAACACAGAAGAATGGCCATTTATATAACAACAAGTTTCAATTAGGACTGCCAGCACCCTGGCAGTCCTAATTCAATGTAGGACTGCCAGGGGGTGGCAGTCCTGATACTGGATCTGATACTTTAACAAATTGGTATATTTTGCCACACATACTTGCACACAAGTAAACACATATAACACAGATAGCACACATGTAAACACATAAATAGCACACAGGTAGACACATATAACACAGATAGCACACATGTAAACACATATAACATACTGAACTTCATATTTCTCTGTATACAAAATTTACTCCATATAGATTAGTGGACTTCATATTTTACTATATACAAAAGCGGTCCTCCATATACAAAATGCCAAACTGTAAATATATATATACTTAGTCGATTTCGACGTCGTAGTGGTCAACAGGTAAGTCTCTTGGCTCCTCAATCTTCAACAACTTCTTACAATGGTTGATCTGGTCAACGAAAGGTGTGGTCCAAGCGATGGCTTCGACCGGTGATCTTTTGTACCAAACTGTTGAAGGTGGAGGAATCGGAGAATGAGCGATCATCTTTAGTATAACGAAGTGATCCCCGATCAGACCTATAGTACATAGGTTAGACACTCCGTGGTCCGTCGGAGGAGTGCACATCGGAAAGAATGTATTGTTAATATCCGACGAGATAAGTACAACAGGTATCATGTCACGACCCGCACCCTTATGAGGGGCACGAGCACGTGGGTACGTCCAGCCTACGCCGCAGTATCGACGGTAGAACGCTGTATATAATGCCTGTAAATACTACGACTAACAGTATAAAGGTACCTGTACAGTATATACTCTCCGAATGGAGGTGACATATCAATACAGTCTCAATTACAGAATAAAACTAAGGTAGATAGCTCAGAAAGAGAACATGTGATAGATGAAAGAGTAAATAAGTCCAGAGTCCAATACAAGCCCAGATATATACAGCATCACAGGGTCTCAAAATATAATGTAGAAGCTACAGTCTGATAAAGCTAGCTGGATCGCAGTCCAGTCAAACCTAGCTAATCTACACTATTCTGGAAGTACAAAATCTAGTGGCTCTACTATAAGGCCACGATCCAAGGCTACTCCATCTGACTCGAGCCCATAATAGGTCGAGCAGTCCGACTCAAAATCCTCTGTAATATATCATAACGGTATCTTGTCAGGAAAATGAGCAAGTACAAGCACTAACAGCAATTCCATGTGAATTGACAAATTCTATAAGAGACAGTATAATAAAATACGAGACAAAGATATATGAAAACTTGGGAACTGTCACGCCCCGATTCCGTAGAATCGATAGTCGTCCCCCAGGCGTGATGCCGTACGAACCTAAATTGCGATCACACAAGGCACATTCATAAGGCTATCCGAAACACAACATCAAGTTAGAGTTCGCAGAGAAGTTGATTGACACATTTGAAATAGAAGTAGACTTTTTCATTGATAACAAAACTTTATTTATATTGACTTCATTACATTCATTGCCGCGCGGGCTACAACATGACTCGACTTAGAAAACGAACGCCGATGAGATAGTCGTTCCATATATTACATCCTTTTTTACAAGCAAAAACTATTACACATTTCCACCTGCGATCGAGGGAAGCCGAGCCGCCATTGGTCTTCTTTTGTACTGAATGCGGAGTCTTCAAAAGTAATTCAGAAACAAGCCTTTACACGGACGAGGCTTCAAAAGTGTCCATGCCGCCTTGAGATTTTAGGTGGCACGCCCTTCGTGGTTCGGGGTACCTACGTGGAGAGCGAGGATCAGTACATTACACTTTGTACTGGTGCGTGGCAAGTTAAGTTCCAAGCTCTCATTTGGTTGAATGAGTTTATATGACTTAGTTCATGAATGTTTCTAACCATCCTAATGAATTTCAAGCGAGAAATGACAAGCATAATGTAATTTACGTCAGAACTTACCCCCGACGGACCGTGCCGTGCCTTTTTGAAACTTACCATGTTCTTCCCTGTCAATTGTTATCATTCACATTTCCAAGTGTAATATTACGTGTGTTTGGTCACTGACATCACAAGCCATCATGGACTATAGCTTTGTTAGCCGGGGCCCTTGCAGCACAAGTAGCGAGCCCCGCTGCAAGTCTCCGCTTAACCCGTGCTATCATCCAGCACAGCTATACCGTGTTTCCTCCTAGGCCGAGTCGGTCCCGTGGCCCCGGATAGTCGCTCGAGGAAACTCTCTCCTTGTCGACAAGTTGTCCAATGACCGAGTTAAGACAACATTTAGTTATTAAGGCCTAGCCTACTTTCTCTTTGAAACTTGATCATTTTACCATGTCCGTGTCCTTGCTTTCATTCTTTCATCCGAAACAACACTATCGATTTACTTAAGAAGGGGTTCGAGAAGAGAAGGGTCAGCCACTCACCTTGAGTTTACTTCGGCGAGAGAACTTGTTGGTCGCGCTAGACGTCGCCTACGCGATTACCTGAAATCGCACAAGCAACCGATTAGAACACTGCATTATTCAAGGAGTTCGATAGAAAATGTGAGTTCGAAATGCAAGCCATGAAAACCATCAAAAACATTCACGAAAACGCATTCAGAAAACAAAGCCAAAACCAACGTAAGCGGCGTAAAAAGCAGAGCAACGGGAGGTCTCTCCCGACTCAGCCGCAGAGTCAATCCTCGAGGCGCAATCCGCTGAATATGGGACTTGGTTCCGAAGAAGACATTCCATAACGAGGAATGGATCTTAATTCAACCGTTCCCGTTCGATCGACTCGATCGATCCCGACCTATCGGTCCCGACCGAATCGATAGCGACAGTATTCCTTTCTCGTGCACCCCGTGGACAAGTACGGGACACGATGTAGGGACGGGACACTACACCATAACCAACTAAGAAAAAGTTTCGTCCTCGAAAATTAAAATAGAACCTACCTCTACGAGAATAATGAAGGGAACTTTTCCTTCATTTCTGACTCAAGCTCCCACGTCGACTCTTCGACCGAGTGGTTCCTCCAGAGGACGCGGACGAGGAGAATAGCACGGTTACGGAGAAGTTTATCCTTGCACTCCAAGATTTGCACTGGCTCTTCGACATATGACAAGTCCGTCTTCAGGTCCAGCTTACCCAAATCCACAACATGGCTCGGATCATGCACGTACTTCCGTAATTACGATACATGGAAGACGTCATGTACTTCTGACAACGCAGGCGGCAAGGCAATTTGGTAAGCTACCGGGGCGACTTGCTTTAATATTTCGAACGGGCCAACAAATCTTGGGCTCAATTTCCCCTTCGCACCGAACCTGAAAACTCCTCGCATGGGCATGACTTTCAAGAATACATGGTCGCCTTCCGAGAACTCGAGGGGGCATCGGTGCGTGTCGGTATAGCTTTTCTGCCAGCTTTGTGCTATCTTCAATCTCTCTCGTATTAACTTGACCTTCAGCACGGTCTGCTCCACCAGCTCCGGACCAAGTATCTGCCGTTCTCCGACTTTATCCCAACAAATGGGCGATCTGCACTTCCGACCGTACAAAGCTTCATACGGCGCCATTTGGATGCTGGACTGATAGCTTTTGTTGTATGCAAACTCGGCCAGCGGTAGATGGACGTCCCAACTTGACTTCAAGTCGATCGCACAGAGTTGTAACATGTCTTCGAGAATTTGGTTCACCCGTTCTGTTTGGCCATCAGTCTGAGGATGATAAGCTGAGCTGAACTTCAACTTGGTCCCCAGTGCTGAATGAAGACTACTCCAGAAGTACGCTACGAACCGTCTATTCCGATCAGAGACGATAGAAACTGGGACCCCGTACAGCCGAACTATTTCATCAAGGTATATCTGAGCAAGGCGGTCGACGCTCCAAGTAACTTTGATGGCGATAAAGTACGCTGACTTGGCTAGTCGATCGACGATGACCCAGACGGCGTCGTTTCCCCGCGGCGTCCTCGACAAGCCAACAACGAAGTCCATAGTGATGTGATCCCATTTCCATTCTGGAATGGCGAGGTTCTGCATCTCCCCGCCCGGTCGCTGGTGCTCGGCTTTGACTTGCTGACAGGCCATACATTTTGACACAAAGAGCGCTACGTCCCTCTTCATACCGTGCCACCAAAAGACAATGCGAAGGTCCTTATACATCTTGGTGCTGCCAGGATGCAAGAAATATTTTGCATAATGTGCCTCCGACATTATCTCCTTTCTAAGTTCTGCGCCGTCCGGTACGCATAGTTGTTCCTTCACGCACAACACTCCCGACTCGTCCTCTGCAAAGTCGGACGCTTTCCCCGTCGATATCAGCTTCCGTATTTTCTCCAGGTATGGGTCGTCCTTCTGTGCAGACTTGATCCTTTCCAGTAGGCTTGGTTCCACCCGCAGTTGTGCTAGTTTTACGTCTCTGAAACGAACTCGGAGTTCAATGTCCATTCCTTCCAAGTCACGCAGCAGTCGATCGTTGATGCATAATAAAGCTAAGTACTTCCGGCTCAGCGCATCCGCTACCACATTTTCCTTGCCCGGCGTGTAGTCGATTGATAAGTCATAGTCTTTGATTAGTTCGAGCCATCGCCTCTGCCGCAAATTCAGTTCTTTCTGTGTGAAGAGATACTTGAGGCTTTTGTGGTCCGTATAAATCCTGCACGCCATGCCATAGAGATAGTGACGCCACAGCTTCAACTCGAACACAATTGTCGCTAGTTCTAGGTCGTGCGTGGGGTAGTTCTTCTCGTGCGGCTTCAACTGCCGGAAAGCAAAAGATATCACCTTATCCCGCTGCATGAGCACACACCCCAAGCCCTGGCCAGAAGCATCGCTGAAGATTTGAAATCCCTCCGTCCCTTCAGGAAGAGCAAGTATCGGGGCCGAAACGAGCCGTTGTTTGAGCTCCTGGAAGGAAGCTTCACAGTCGTCTGACCACTTGAATGCGACTCCTTTCTGGGTGAGGCGAGTCAACTGTAACTTCCAAAATCATGTTTGGTAAATTTAAGGATTTTTCTAATTTTTCTTGAATTTAAATATTGTTTCTTACAAAAACCTAATTCCGATCGAATAAGTAAATTTGATTTTCTACTAAAACAATTAAATTCCATTTTCTTAACCTGATTTTTATTTTATTATTAGTTGATGTGATTTATTAAAATTTTGATGGATATGATTGGATTTTTGTTTTAGCATTGGTTATTTTCCTTGTATGGTAATAAGAATTCTGATTTCCTGTTAACTTAGTTGGCAGGAGTAGTTTAACTAATAAGTTTAAATAATTTAATCATGTATACTTTTACTATGGGTAATAAAGATCATATTTTCCTTAATAATAAATTCTGGAGTTCTTTATTTTATTCTTCAACTATTATTTCTATGGGCTTTAATTCTGGTAATTCTAATTAATTAGGAGATTAACTAATTGTTTTGGAATTTGAAATTCTTTTAACTATCTGTTTTGAAAATCTATGGAGGGAATCTTGATTGTCGAAATTCTATTTTAAAATATTATTTTTGGAAATTCTGTTTGGAAACTGTTAGTTTTGAATTTGAAATCTGTTAGCAATTAAATATTGGTTTTGAAATCTGTTCTTTTTGGAGATCTATTGGAGGGAATACTGGTTTTGGAAAGTTGTTTCGAAAATCATTTGAATTTTGAAAAATTGCTTTATTTGAAAATCTGTTGGAGCTCTTTTCCTATTTAAAACTGTTTGAATTTTCGTTTAAGAGAACTGGTTCAATTTTAAAATTTGAAAAGCTGTTACAGACTAATCTAATTTAGCCCCATATCTAATGTTAATTACTACATTGCCACTATGTTAATTACCCCTAGATCTACAGTAATTTACCTACACTGCCACTTATTACTACACTATAAATAATATTAAATTATTACACGAATCTCAATGAACTGACACACCACAGTACTCCACTCTCTCTCTCTTCCTGACACGTCACCTCACCTATCTCATCTCTCATCTCTCTCTCTCTACATTCTCTCTCTACACTGTTCTCTCCACTGTCCTGGCCATTCCCGGACGAGCACCACCATCCTCGCCGGAGTTCAGATCGCAACGCCACCGCCTCGAGCGTAGAGCTGCATCGATTTCCCCCGCCACCGTCAGAAGAGCATGGAGCTTCGTAGATTGTGCCGCTTCATGGTTTGTGCACCGCCATTAGCGCTGACCCCTCGATCTCCGCGCCACCGTCATCGAGCAGCGCGCCGACCCTTCCAGAGAAGCCCGTCGTCCCTTCGAGAAGATAGCCACCGCCATCAGCTGAGCCGCCTCGGCTGCAACGCCAGGCGTCGAGTTCCGTACCAAGCCGAGGAGACCCCGTCGTCGCCTCGAAGACGGTACAGAGGCCAGATCCGTCGCTGGAGCACCACCATCTCGCCGTCGGAGCTGTCCTTCGCCGCCGCGCCTGGATCTGCCATCAGGAGCTGAGGATCGACATCCCCGATCGGCCGGTGAGCACGTTCATCGATCTCTCTCGAACCCTCTTCTTGCTTTTGATGTTAGAATTAGGGTTCTTGGCTGGGATTGGGGAAGAATACCTAGATCTAGGGTTTTAGGGCTGTGGGGAGTCGAACCTAGGGTTTCGGCCATGGTGAAGTGAGATTAGGGTTAGGCCATGGCGAAATCTAGGGTTTGGGACTGAGTCTGAGGAGGAAGTCGAAGGGAAGAAGAAGCTGGAGGAGAACGAGTTTCTCGCCGGAGAAGGTGACTGGGGGGGTTTCTCTCGCCGGAGAAGACGAGAGGTTGAAGAGCTCGTTCTCGAGTGTTCTGATGGGTGTTCCTAGAAATCTAGGGTTTCTGTGAGAGGAAGGAGACGAAGAGGAATTTTAGGGTTAGGGTTTTGATTTGGGCTCTGGAAGAAGACGAGATGAAGGATCCTAGGGTTAGGGTTCAGGCGAGCTGGGAAGAAGAAGAGAGTAGGAATTAGGGTTTCAGGATGGGGCTAGTCGCCGAATCGCCGAAGAAGACGATGGGGAGAGCGGTTGAGGAAGAACGAAGCTGGGTCTTTGGGCTGAAGGTTCGAGAGAATGGGAGGAGGAGAGAGAAAGGCATTAGATTTTTATGTAAGAGTTTGGGCCGAGTTTTCTGGGCCATAGAGTTGGGTTCGAGTAATGGGCTGTATGGTTTAAACGAAAATTTAGTTAAAGTGTCAGTTTAAACAGAAAGAATAAGTGAGCTGGGCAGAGCTGGATTCAGTGGGCTGTTTGGGTTAAGAAAAGAATTAAGTTAAATTTATTTGTTTAACTGAGAAGATGGGCTGGGTCTTGGGCCAGGAGTGGGCTTATGTGTTGGGCTGTTTTGATTAGAAATATTAAGTTAATTTTATCAGTTTGTTATCAGTTGATAACTGAGAGTGTGGGCCAGTAGGACTGGGCTAAGCCGAGGTTTTGGTCTGGGTAATTATTGGGCTGAGCCAGGGTTAAGAGAAATTTGTTGATAAGATTGTATTAGTGGGCTGGATTTTGGGCTTGTATTTGGTATTTAAATTTATAGTTAGTTAATCTTGTAATATGTAATTAGCATAATTAGTTCTGGTATTATTATTATATTAACAAATGTTTACTCTAAATATATTTTGCTAGTAAGAATATTCATAAATAATAAAAATGTGTTTTCTAAATTATTTTGGTAGTAGATGTATATGTTCAAGTTCTAGCTATTATTTAGATAATATTATTTGATAAATTTTCTTGCTAATATTGTTATCACTATTATTTTTAGTTTATAAAATAATTTCTTTACAAAATAGAGCTTAAAATAGTATTTTGATTTAACTAGTAGATAACTTCCTTATTAATATATAGTTAAAAGATAATTTCAAGATATATCAATAAGTATTTTCTATAAACATTTTCTTAGTTTATTAGTTAAAGATTTGGTAAGTTAATCATATCTAGCTAATTGTCATTATTCAAAAACCCTAATAATTGTACAAAAATATAACAGGTGATTCATTACAACCATGCAGTACTACTCTCGTGCAACCAAACCGAGGCAAGTACACCGGCTCGAACTCTTTACTCTGTACTTTCTGTCTTACTTCATGTTCTCATGTTGACACGTTGTACACACGATTGTTCATTGTTCACTGTTCATCGTTCATCGTTCATTGTTCATCGTTCATAGTTCATTGTTCTTACTTGTACATTGGGGTGGGGAAATACTACAGATATGTGACCAATCCTATTTTAGTTAGGCATTGACTAATAGCTTAGGTCTCACACCGTGCACGTGAGACTCTAAGCCGTACCATTGATTGTTCACTGTTCACTGTTTACCCAGTCGGTCACATACTCTGATAGTTATTTCAAATGCATGTTACACTGATAGATAGTTTCATTATTTCTGGATCTGGTACTATAGTTTCATTTTTACTCCTGTGCTACCGTTTCATATTCCTGTCTTGTACCATAGTTCATATCGTGATTCTTTTTCATGCACTTCAGTTTACATTGTTTAGAGCTTCTTGTCGGGGTTGTACTTTGCTCTTTTCCTGATAGGATCGTTGCAGGTGAGTGGGAGATTACATGGAGCTGGTGATTGCTTGGATATTGCAGCTTTTATTTCAGTTTATTTTTCTGGAGATTGTATTGTAGATATTCATTATTGTATATTATTTCATTTGACCGGATTTGTCTCCGGCTGAGTTTGTATTTAAAACACTTGATGGATATTGGTGATTTCTGGGAACGTTATAAAAGCTGCGTTTTGGTTTACATTACATTGTGACTTTGAGTTTTCTTTAGTATTGTACAACTTACTTTGTCGTGTCCAACGACGAAGGCTGGGCGTGTCCGACTCGTATCTGATTATTCGGGAGCAGGGCGTGACATCAACGGCGATGCAATCTTCGCGAAGTCCTTCACGAAGCGTTGGTAGTATCCCGCCAAGCCTAGGAAGCTTCGAATTTCGCTAACTGATGCGGGCCGTTTCCAATCAGCAACTGCCTCGACTTTCTTCGGATCGACTGCGATGCCCGTGGCGGAGATGATGTGCCTAAGAAATGAGACGCTGTTCAGCCAGAATTCGCACTTGCTCATCTTCGCGTACAACTGATTCTCTCGAAGGGTTTAGAGTACCGTCCGCAGATGCTCTGTATGTTGCGCTCGATCCTTCGAGTAGACGAGAATGTCGTCGATGAAGACTACTACGAACTTGTCAACGAACGGACGGAACACCCGATTCATTAGATCCATGAAGACGGCAGGGGCGTTCGTCAGACCGAACGGCATTACCAAGAACTCATAGTGGCCATAGCGAGTACGGAAGGCAGACTTCAACACATCATCTGGCTTGACTTTGAGTTGGTGATAACCCGATCGCAGATCAATCTTCAAAAATACCGTTGCACCTTGGAGGTGGTCGAACAAGTCATCGACGCGGGGCAGGGAGTATTTGTTCTAGACGGTGGCTTTGTTCAATTCCCGATAGTCGATGCAGAGCCGCATCGATCTATCCTTCTTCTTCACGAATAGCACGGGCGCAC
The DNA here is from genome assembly GCA_029216955.1 of Iris pallida. NCBI lineage: Eukaryota > Viridiplantae > Streptophyta > Magnoliopsida > Asparagales > Iridaceae > Iris > Iris pallida. The sequence goes on from JANAVB010033417.1 coordinate 4,585,012, forward strand.
CCCACGGCGAGACACTCGGACAGATAAACCCTCTGTCGAGTAATTCTTGTAGTTGTGCCTGTAGTTCCTTCAGTTATGTAGGGGCCATTCTGTACGGAGCCTTCAAGATCGGCCGGGTTTCGGGGAATGTGTCGATGGTGAACTCTATTTCTCGATCGGGCGGCATGCCGGGTAGCTCGTCCGGGAACACGTCTGGGAATTCTGCCACAACGTCGGTCTGACCCACGTTTGCACCATCCTGTCGCATGTCTCGAACGGAAGCTAGATAGCCTTCGCACCCTGAATGCAGCATCCGTCGAGCAGATATTGCGGAGATCACCATGCAGGTCGGTGATGCCTTACCACACAAGTAGCAAAATTCAGGCACTCCAGACATGCGGAATATGACCTTCTTTTCAGCGAAGTCTATGGTTGCATTGCACGGCCCGAGCCAATCCATTTCCAGAATGATGTCAAAGTCCTTCATGTCTAGAACTATCACATCCAGACCGATCTTTTGACCGCCGATACAGATAATCCCGCCGGCGCAAGCTAAGTTTGTAAGAATTGGTGTGCCCGAAGGTGTGCTTACGCTAAGGTCGAGATCTAATGATATTACAGGAAATTTGTGCTCGACGGCAAAGTCCGCCGATATAAAACTATGTGAAGCGCCTGAATCAAATAACACACGAGCAGGCACATTATTGAATTTTAGTATACCTGACACTACTGTATCTGATGCCAGCGCTTCGTCTCGAGTCATGGCGTAGACGCGGCCCTGAGTGATGAGGCGACGGTCTCGGCCATTTTGCGGTACTGGTTGAGTGGACGGAGGAGGTCGAGGCACCTGTCCTCGATTCTCTTGACGGTGTTATTGTGGCGGGGCGTTACGATTCCAATTTCGGGGGCAATCTCATTTTTGGTGGTTCCTTGCTCCGTAGTTGAAGCACCCTCCTTCGAGGACATGACAATCATTGGCATGGTGATCGAAGTTTTGACATTTGGCACAAGGAAATGGTGGGGTTCATCCCTGGTTGCCGCCATGGTTTGGACACTTTGATGTGTAATTGTTGCCTCCCGTATAGCTAGGACGTTTGTGATTGGAGTGGCGCACAACGTAGCCAGCACCGGAAGGATGCAGATTCTCAAGGCGGAGAGCGTGATTCAGAGCCTCGCCCACGGTCTTGTACTCCGGGACCCCAACATGCGCACCGATAGAGTGTCGTAGACCCACTTCGAACCGTCGCACACGGTACTCTTCAGTAGGCAGAAACTGACCAGCAAACTTAGACAACTTGTTTAATTCTGCGGCGTACTGTTCCACTGTCTGGCTCCCTTGCTTCAACTGCATGAATTCATTTTCCTTCGCTTGACGAACGGCTGATGGAAGGTACTGGACTTCAAAAGCTTTGCGGAACATGGCCCAAGAGATCGGCACGGTGGTGTTGTCCGGTCGGATCGCTCGCTTGCGCATGGCCCACCAGTCATGCGCGTTCAACCGTAGTTGAAGTTGTGCGCAGGCGACTTGCTTTGATTCTTCAATGCCAAGAAGCTCGAAGTGATCTTCCAGCTCTTCCAACCAGTCGATTGCCATGGAAGGACCCTCGGTACCGCTGAAGGAAGTACGACACGCCTTCTTGAATTCGGACACTTCAAAGTTGTACTTTTTCGGTGCCGCTGGTTGACGCTCGAGCTCCGTCGTGTCGACTTCAAAGGGTTGGATCGTCGGCACGGTGGCAGCAGGTGCGGTGACGGTAGGCGCAGTCGTAAAATTTCTGTTGGCCGCCATTGTCTGGACGATCTGCTGTAGGGTATCCAACTACTTTTGTTGAAGTTTGGCATGTGCGTCGAAACGAGCTTCGAAGCGAGCTTCGAACTGGACCTGTCGTTCCTCCGTCTGTTGATGTCGGTTCTCGGACTGGTTCTGCTGCGCCTCCATCATGTGCAGCATCCTTTCGATGGTATCGTTAGAAGGTCCGCCCCGCGAACGATGCGAACTACTAGAGCCGCTAGAAGCGCTCTGCTCTCGCTCGGCCGTGGGTTCCGTCACTTCTGCGATACGAAGGCAAACGCATCAGTCACAAAATATTACGGACTCATTGTATGGAACAACTTACCTCATCGATGCGAGGTCAAAGGATGTAAAGCCATGCTCTGATACCATTATGTCACGCCCCGATTCCGTAGAATCGATAGTCGTCCCCCGGGCGTGATACCGTGCGAACCTAAATTGCGATCGCACAAGGCACATTCATAAGGCTATCCGAAACACAACATCAAGTTAGAGTACGCAGAGAAGTTGATTGACACATTTGAAATAGAAGTAGACTTTTTTATTGATAACAAAACTTCATTTACATTGACTTCATTACATTCATTGCCGTGCGGGCTACAACATGACTCGACTTACAAAACGAACGCCGATGAGATAGTCGTTCCATACATTACATCTCTTTTTATAAGCAAAAACCATTACACATTTCCACCTGCGATCGAGGGAAGCCGAGCCGCCATTGGTCTTCTTTTGTACTGAATACGGAGTCTTCAAAAGTAATTCAGAAACAAGCCTTTACACGGACGAGGCTTCAAAAGTGTCCACGCCGCCTTGAGATTTTAGGTAGCACGCCCTTCGTGGTTCGGGGTACCTGCGTGGAGAGCGAGGATCAGTACATTACACTTTGTACTGGTGCGTGGCAAGTTAAGTTCCAACCTCTCATTTGGTTGAATGAGTTTATATGACTTAGTTCATGAATGTTTCTAACCATCCTAATGAATTTCAAGCGAGAAAAGACAAGCATAATGTAATTTACGACGGAACTTACCCCCGGCGGACCGTGCCGCGCCTTTTTGAAACTTACCATGTTCTTTCCTGTCAATTGTTATCATTCACATTTCCAAGTGCAATATTACGTGTGTTTGGTCACTGACATCACAAGCCATCCTGGACTATAGCTTTGTTAGCCGGGGCCCTTGCAGCACAAGTAGCGAGCCCCGCTACAAGTCCCCGCTTAACCCGTGCTATCATCCAGCACAGCTATACCGTGTTTCCTCCTAGGCCGAGTCGGTCCCGTGGCCCCGGGTAGTCACTCGAGAAAACTCTCTCCTTGTCGACAAGTTGGCCAATGACCGAGTTAAGACAACATTTAGTTATTAAGGCCTAGCCTACTTTCTCTTTGAAACTTGATCATTTTACCGTGTCCGTGCCCTTGCTTTCATTCTTTCATCCGCAACAACACTATCGATTTACTTAAGAAGGGGGTCGAGAAGAGAAGGGTCAGCCACTCACCTTGAGTTTACTTCGGCGAGAGAACTTGTTGGTCGCGCTAGACGTCGCCTACGCGATTACCTGAAATCACACAAGCAACCGATTAGAGCACTGCATTATTCAAGGATTTCGATAGGAAATGCGAGTTCGAAATGCAAGCCATGAAAACTATCGAAAATATTCACGAAAATGCATTCAAAAAACAAAGCCAAAACCAACGCAAGCGGCGTGAAAAGCAGAGCAACGGGAGGTCTCTCCCGACTCAGCCGCAGAGTCAATCCTCGAGGCGCAATCCGCTGAATATGGGACTTGGTTCCGAAAAAGACATTCCATAACGTGGAATGGATCTTAATTCAACCGTTCCCGTTCGATCGACTCGGTCGATCCTGACCTATCGGTCCCGACCGAATCGATAGCGACAGTGTTCCTTTCTCGCGCACCCCGTGGACAAGTACGGGGCACGATGTAGGGACGGGACACTACAGGAACCATTCGAAATCTGAGTTACAACCCTTAAACCAAACAAGGACCGGGGTTGTAACTCTTTTCCCGAGCAGAACTTAGTCTCCAATCAAGGTACAATGTAAAGGCATGTAGAGCATGTGGGTAACTGTATATCATGGCATGGTGAGAAAAATACTGAATGTAGAACAGAGCAGGATATACGATAAGATAAAGTAAATATAAAATATGACTTGAATTATTAGAGCGATATGTGATCGGCTTGGGATAAGTGACAGGACATGCTATCCACTTGGCCCGGCAATCCGCGATGACCTCAACGGAAAGTCATGCCGGCCAACCTGGATAACGAGCACAAGGCAAAAGGATCTCGCTACACCCTTCGTGAAGGAAGAGTGGCACGAGCACATGAATAGTGACAGGGTGGCTTGGATCACATAGCCCCTAATAATTCTCCATCCCCGAATAGTACAATGGATCTGGACATGACACGTCATGGCACGTGATTCCGTAAGAGGGTAGCAAATCCCCTTAGAAATTGGTGTCTATACAAGTACAGAGAATAAGACAAAAAGTGTACCAATATACCCAGAAATCTAGGAACAACATCTCATATCATGATCCAACGTGTACTAGTCCGTGAACTATCGTGACTGAGAATCAAGTAAGACACTACGACTGAATCGGATATAGTAGATATCAAGACAATAAAAACTATCAGTGAATGTACTCGTCTACTGTCCTGAACTGTAGGGTATATCAATGCTCAGAGTGGTAATCAGAAACCTAAATATGAGATATTGTATGTTAATTTAGGTTTAAACAAGTTTAAGAATGATTCACAATGAATGATATGCAATCTAGGTCAAACTAGGTCTCACTGAGTCACACTAAGTCCTATCAAGTCAAATCTAGGTCAAATCAAGTTATATCAAGTCAATCTAAGTCAGACCAAGTCAACTCTAGGTCATACCAGTCATCGCAAGTCAAAACAAGTCGAAAAAAGTCAAACGGGGTCAACAGTTGGCCTACAGTTGACTTTTAGTCAACTGGTCAACCCTGGTCAACTTTGGTCAACTCTAGGTCAACCCTAGGTCAAACTGGTCAAATGTTGACCAATAGTTGACTTTTGGTCAACTGGTCAACTCTGGTTTGGATTTGGTCAAATCTAGACAAAGTGTTGACTCACGGTTGACTTTTGGGTAAAAAGTCAACTCTGGGTCAACCGAGCCAAAATCGGTTCAAATATGACATTTATAGGGTGTACCCAACAAGCCACCCAAGTTTCAAGTCAATCCGAATACCCAAACTCCGTATCTCGAAATTACCCGATTACCCCTTAACATTTACCCTTAAACCGTTCTAACTCGACGCCAAGTGGCCTTACCTTAGGAATTCCACTCCGTACTTCCTAGGGTAGTAGGGTACTAGCCTATACAACCATTACCTACCAAGTTTTCTAGGGTAAGTGGACATCCAGTCCATCTTACGGTCCGAATCGCCCGTTTACCCGTTATCTTGAATATTTTAAGATACGGAGTGGTGCGGTACGATACCGACTCCCCAAGCCCACACGCAACCCCGATTCCAACTCCGAAGCCTACCCACAAAATCTACATCACATTATCTAGGTCCCCTCCAAGTTTCGGCGCGTTCCGAATTACGGAACTCAATTTCACCCCTTAACCAAAACCCTAACTTAACATTTACTCACTCACTCAAACCCACATTTTTCACACTCACTTAGGACTAACTTAGGGGGCTATTCTAGTGGGTTTTAGAGGGGCATATAGAGCTATATATATAGGTATATATAGGTATATATATGGGTATATATATAGGGGTATATATGGGTTGGATTGGGGGGTTAAATGAGGGTGGTTTTGGGGGCTACTGCTGCTCTACTGCTGCTGCTATTGTTGGTACTACTGCTGCCATTGCTGGTACAGCTGCTGTGTTTGGGGGGGGGGCAGCAGCCCCCTTGGCCCCCCTAGCTGCTGCTGTTTGCACTCTCCCTTTCTCCCCTCTTCTCCTCTCAAATTCCCCTCCAAAACTCTCTCAATTCCTCTCTATATTCTCTATTCTTCTTCTATAATTCTCCCTCTCTAACTCTCTAATATATATCACTCACACACACACAACTAATTCTCATTCTCCCCTCTCTATATACAATTACACTCACACTAATATATATATGATCTCACACACACACACACACACACACACACACACACACACACACACACACACACACACAGATATATATATATATATATATATATATATATATATATATATATATATATATATATATATATTAACACACACATAGACACACTCTCACCCACACATGGACACAACTATCACCCACACATGGACACAACTATCACTCTCCTCTACACACACACAAATACATATATAAATACACACACATAGATACACATGTATATATATATATATATATATATATATATATATATATATATATATATATATATATATATATATATATATATATATATATATATACCACTCTAAAAGGGGTAAACCATAATAAATTCCTAAACTAGAATTTAAGGAAACCTACAAAGGCTAGGGTCAACTTGTAGAGAATGATCTCCTCTCTAATTTATGTGAAGGAATAAATGCAAAAAGAGGAATTAAATGAGAGTTAAAGGATTACCTAATCGAAGATTTGGAAGAAGAAAAATGAGTTGGAAAGAAAGAATTTAAGAGAGAGAGTGATAACTTAGTGGTGAAGGAAGGAGAGGTGGAGGGGGTGCTATAGGTGGCTGGCCATGGTGCAATGGGTAGGGGCACTTGTAATTACAAGTTTGCCCCTCCCTAAGACTACATGCTAAATTAATCCAAAATGGGTTTTGGAAATTGCTAAAATTAATTAAAAATCATAATTAAACTTAGATACTCATATGGGATTAGTCCAAACTCCAAATCCTAAAAATGAAGTGTGGTGGGCCATGGTTAATTAACATGCTAAATACGACTCAAGTCGAAATTTCTCGGGATCCCGAATTAACTCGGAATGAGATAAAATTCGAACCCGACTCCTATAATAATTAAATATTAATATTCATGAAATAAAATTCCCAAAAATATTATAAAATGGAAAATTACCATTTTACCCCTAACTTGGAAAAGTGAGGGTGACAAGTCTATCCACCTTAAAAAAATTTCGTCCTCGAAATTGAAGACAACAAGCACAGGAAATCAAAAACAGAAAGACAAAAAAATAGATTTATACCTCAGGGCACGAAAAGATAAGGAAAACGCTCCCACATGTCGTCCTCCCTCTCCCAGGTAGACTCACCTGGAGAGTGATGTCTCCATGCAACCCGAACCAAGGGTATGACCTGGTTCAGGAGCACCTTCTCCCTGCGATCCAGAATCTCCACCGGCTGTTCTGGATAGCTGAGAGTAGGTCCCACCTGTATCGCTGAATGGTCCAATACATGGCTAGGATCTGCCACGTACCGCCTCAGCTGAGATACATGAAACACGTTGTGCACTCCCTCGAGCCTGGTAGGCAAGTCCAGTCGGTAGGCTACTGCACCGATCCTCTCTAAGATGGTAAAAGGTCCAATGTAGCGCGGACTGAGCTTCCCACCGCCGCCAAAGCGAATAGTGCCACGTGTCGGGGATATCCTCAAAAATACCATGTCACCAACCTAGACACAAGACAAAAACTCAACAGACAACTAACAATCAATCACAATAAACACGACAAGAACTGAAACTAACCTCGAACTCTAACGGTCTCCGGTGACTATCGGCCCAATGTCGCTGCCTATCCTGAGCCACCCGAAGTCTGTCTCTAATCAATCTGACCTTCTCGGCCGCATCCACAACCATCTCCGGCCCAAAAAATGCCCGCTCGTCGACATCGTCCCAAGACAAAGGAGTACGGCATCTCCGTCCATATAGAGCCTCAAATGGTGACATCTCTATACTGGCCTGGTAGCTGTTGTTGTAAGCAAACTCTACCAGGTGAAGATGGTCCTCCTAAGAACCCCGGAGATCTAGCACACATGTGCGAAGCATATCCTCCAAAGTCTGGATGGTCCTCTCCGACTGCCCGTCTGTTTGTGGATGAAAAGCAGTACTAAACTTGAGCGAGGTGCCCAAGCTAGCCTACAAACTCCTCCAAAAGTGGGAAGTGAATCGGCTATCCCGATGTGAAACTATGCTCATCGGAACTCCGTGCAATCTCACGATCTGACGAACATACAGCTCAGCCAGCCTCTCCGTAGACAAACCCACTTTGAAGGCAAAAAGTGGGCCGATTTGGTCAATCTATCAACTATGACCCAAATCGCGTCCTTCCCTCCTGGCGATCGTGGAAGTCCAGATACAAAGTCCATGGTGATGTGCTCCCACTTCCACTCGGAATGGGTAGCGGCTGTAGCAATCCACCTGGTCTCTATCTCTCGGCCTTCACCTGCTGACACACAAGGCAACGAGATACAAACTGAGCTACCTCGCGCTTCATGCCATACCACCATACGTGCTCTCTCAAGTCCCTATACATCTTGTTGGCCCCAGGATGCATAGAATACTGAGAGCGATGCACCTCCTGAAGAACCTCCTCCCGAAGCTCTCTACGCGGAACGCACAGCCTAGTACCGTGCCGCAACGACCCGTCTTCGGCTACAGAAAAATCGTCAAGCAAGCCCGTCCTCACCTGCTCCCTGATGCTTCTCATGGCAACATCATCATACTGCGCTGACCTGACTCTATCCATCAGCTCAGACTGAATCTGCAAACCCCACATCTGGATCTCCACGCCCGGAATGATCACCTCGATACCCAAACTATCCAGGTCGGCCAACAAATGACGATCTGTCGTCAAGAACATAGCAACTGGATACCTGCTCAAGGCATCTGCAACTACGTTGGCCTTTCCCGGATGGTACTACAAGGATATATCGAAGTCCTTCATCAGTTCTAACCACCGTCTCTGCCGCATGTTCAACTCCTTCTGAGTGAACACGTACTTCAAGCTCTTGTGATCTGTGAAGATCTCAACTCGCTCTCCGTACAGGTAATGCTTCCATAACTTCAAAGCAAATATAACCGCGGCCAACTTTAGATCATGAGTAGGATAGTTCTTCTCATGAGGACGCAACTGCCTGGATGCATAGGCAATCACCTTTCCGTGCTGCTGAAGAACACACCCTAATGGCAAAGTCAGGATCGGAGCAGAAGTCAACCTCCTCTTCAGCTCATCGAATGCAGCCTGACACTCAACAGTCCAGACGAACTCCACGTCCTTCCTGGTGAGTCTAGTCATCGGCTCTGCAATCCGCGAGAAGTCCTGGACGAACTTCCGGTAATAGCCAGCCAAACCCAGAAAGCTCCGAACCTCGACAACTGAACTGGGTGTAGACCAAGACTCCACTGCCGAAATCTTCCTCTGGTCTACCGAAATCCTGTGCTCGGTCACAACATGACCTAAGAACTCCACCTGGTCTAAGAAGAACTCACACTTCGAAAGCTTTCCGTAGAGTTGCTCCCTCCTCAGAGTCTCTAACACAACTCTCAAGTGCTCCTCATGCTCCTCCTGCATCTTCGAATAGATCAAGATATCGTCTATGAAGACCACCACGAACTTGTCAAGGTACTGATGGAATACCTTGTTCATCAAATTCATGAACACCGCGGGAGCATTGGTCAACCCAAATGGCATCACTGTAAACTCGTACTGGCCGTATCGAGTCTGAAATGCCGTCTTGGGAATGTCATCCCGCCTCACCTTCAGCTGGTGATACCCGGACCTCAAGTATATCTTCGAAAAGACCTTTGCCTCACTCAGCTGATCGAACAAGTTGTCGATCCTCGGCAAAGGGTACCTGTCACGACCCGCACCCGGTTTTCGGGCACGAGCTCGTGAGCAAGCCAGCTACGTATCGAGTGGACTCCACCCCGACTCGAGTACGTATAAACTGTCAAGGTCATGTCTAATCTAAACTGTATCTCAATCCACATGAATCATATAAACAAGAATGAACAAGTATGGGTCATGGTCTGCAGCTCATTAGCATATTGTTCGATTAGACTCCAAGAATGATATGAGTCTATAAATAAGCAGAGTATATCATGGTACTGAATATAAAGCACGAAAGGATAATAAAGAAATATCACAAGCAAATACCTGTATCATGCATCGCAATCCTGTACCATCCCGCTCTGCTAACTAACTCCATACAATCGCTAAACCTGAAGAGATCATCAGGTCCTCAGAGAACTAGCAAGATACATAAAACATGCCACTATGACAGTAAATAATATGCATAAAGGGAATGACAGAAATATGACACTCTACTTCTAAACAAATACATGATAACGCAACATCAAGGACAATGTTCAACACTTGGGCTAATAGACAGTACCATGACAATCGTAGCTCATCCGAAACTAACGACCAACAGAATAATCACAATCGTATCTCCTTCGAGAATAACGACCAACAGAATATCACAACCGTAGCACGAAACTAACGGCCAACAGAATAATCAATACAACCGAAGCTCATCTGAACTACCGGCCAACAGAAACTATCATACAGCCCGCATGCCTAGTAACTGTCCTCTATGTCACAAGGAACTAAACAGGTGTCCAATCAAGTCAAATGAAGTCAAGTACAACTAACAGGTCAAGACACATCAAGTGAATGTGACTCGCGACAAGGCAACACTATCAGGACCTATACATGAATTAGAGCGATATACAGAAGGAAAGAAATAACATATGTGCACATAAAGTGAGAAAAATAGTAATGGCACGAATCAAGAGAAGCAAGAACCAAATATGACAGAAAAGAACCAACAATATAGAAAATGCATAAAATACTGTATAGTGGGCAAGGTATACTTGCCTGGTGGCAGCGCGAAGAACCAATAAAATACCGTCAACTGGTAAGCCATACAGTCCAAGTCATCACAACTGTCTCCGAAAGCTGAAACAAACATCGCCAACATTCTCAGAATAATCAAATTAGCTAGGATTGCCTGTCCTTAAGTCCAATTCTGGACACAGGGACAAAACGGTAATTTCAGGCAAAAATGATGTCCTCCGTTGGACCCGCTTTGCACCGAAAAGCGTGCCAGAGTCAATGGTCTCTAAAGTCGTCAAACTATATGTCTACGGATCCAGTTTTCCGATACGAACCCAACCGTATGTCCAGAGTTGGATTCCGGCAGGCCGTGCACAAAATCGCCCGTTGAGTAGAACTGTGGGGCCCGCAAAACGGTAATTTTATCAACGGTCTCAGAATCGGACCAAACTTGGCATACAGGACCAGAAAAATGATACGGTCCTGTTGGCGCAAGTTTCGTCTCGATCTGACGAGCGTGCACAAAGTAATTGAGAAATTTGCAAAGTGCACGATACGGTAAATTTCGACGGATACGGATCAAATTCGTCGTGCACACGCGACCAATTTGAATTCCGCCAAAGCCCACACGACCACGAAGCCGTTACGCAGCTTTCGATGCCTTCGGTTCGCGACCACGTCGCCCGGAATGGCGGAACGCACGTCGTATCGATGAATTTCATAAAATTCTATAGTTTTTAAAACGGGTTTTTGTCGGTTTTTGAAATCAGTTTTCTCCGTATATAAGCGATGAATTTTGAAACCACAAAAGAGGTTATGGAGTCCTACAGGTGGTCTAGAAGTTTGTTAAGACAGAATATTTAAACATGTAGCAGATCGACCAGGATCGATCTTCCAAAAAGGGTACATGACCTGTTCTACTCTGTTCATAAACAAGAAATTTTTGGCAGACTTTGGGCCGATCTAACGCTAATTTTTATAGGTTATTCATGAATCTATTTACTAGGATATGAAGTCATGTAGGTTATCTATACCTGGGAGTTGATAGATCGATATTCGATCGAGTATTCGTCGAGGAAATAGGAAGGAAAAGAGGGTACCTGCTGTTCGAGCAAAGCCCTGTTTCGCTCTGTTTGCTGAGCGCCTGGGCGCGCGCGTTCGGCCGGCCTTGCCGCGCCGGCGGCGGCCTCGCGGTGGTCCAGGGTGGCCGCCCTGGCTGGAGAGTGGCGTGGGGTATTCATCTAGGGTTTTGGTGTCGAACTCTCCTCCCCTCTGTCGATCGTTTCAATAAATATACAGTCGGGGTCGGGCTGCGCAGACTCTGCTGAGTTGCTCTCAGTTTGCTTTGGTTTAGTAGGGGGTCAGTTGGGATTTGTGGGCTGGAGGGTTGGGCCGATTAGGGAGGATGGTTTGGGCTCGTTTGGGTCTCTGTGAGGCTTTCTTTTAGCTGGGTGTGGAGTCGGCAGGTGGGCCGGGCTGCCACTGCTACTTATTCCTTTTCTTTTTATTTCTTTTTCTATACTTTCTATTATCTAATAGCAAATAATACATACATATATATATATATACAGGTACATTTATACGTATATTTATACACACCTAAATATATTATATATACCCACTATATACGCATATTTGCATATATAAAATAAAAGTATTTCTAATTTATTAACCATTGTATATATATTTATATATACACATATTTGTATACATATGTGTATATTTATACATATACACCTACCACATATATTTATATACAATCATATATATATAATCCCCATATACATTAATGAATATTCCATAGCCCAAAAAAATATATATATAATTCATTTGAAGAATAAACGAATACCATTTATATTATTTTGAGAATAATATAATAATACCAATAATCATAGTCATAAGAATAATATAATAATAATAATAAATAATAATGATAATAACCTTATTAACACTGAAATTAAACCAATAATATATTGCGGTGCTCTTATCAACCACCCCATTTATTTGGCTCCAGAAAATCACACAATTATTGTAAACACTAATAAAATAATAATAATAATACTTATAATGTATATATAACAATTATTAGAAATTAATTGTCAATTCCTAAAAATATATATACAAAATATTTGCATTTACCAAATATGTCTACAAGGTCGTAATTGGTCCCACTACATGCCTACCTGGGCTTGGGCTTGGTTTGGGTCCAGCCTGGCCAATTTGGTTCAACTGGTTCACTCAACGTCAAATAATATTAATAATAAATAATTAACTATTTATAATGGTCATGTCACAACTTGGCCTGGTTTTCTAGTTAAGACGCACCGATGGCTTGGCACTCCTCTACCATGGCTAAACACTAGTCAAAACATGCTACTGCACTGTCCATGCCATGATTCCTAGTTGTCTGGTACTTTAAAATTTAACCATGGCTAAAATTGTCTACCGTAATAATTAACTAAATAAACATTTATAAAATTCTAAAATCACTATTTAAATCAAATAAATAAAATAAAAAAAATATTTCAAAATTCCGGGAAGGGAAGCTACAGTACCTATTCTTGATAGTGAGGTTGTTGAGCGCCCGGTAATTAATGCACATGCGGGACGTACCGTCCTTCTTCGGCACAAATAGTACTGGCGCTCCCCAGGACGAAGAATTGGATCTGATGAACCCCTTGTCCTGCAGCTCGTCGACTTGCTTCTTCAGCTCTATCAACTCACTGTTGTTCACCCTATAGACATGCTGTGAAATGGGCTTGGCGCCCGGCACCAAGTCTATAGAGAACTCAATGTCCCTGTCTGGCGGCATCCCCAGCAACTCCTCGGAAAAGACATCCGAGAACTCAGCTACCAACGGATGTGGCAAATCCTGCCCCGCCAATAAAGCTCCACAGAATCCAGCCTCCGGCTCCACTGCTCCTCGAACAAACTCGATCTCTGGCTCTCCCGGCGTCCTAAAAAGAACTTTGCCTCCTCTGCAATCAATGCTAGCATGGTGCATGCTCAACCAATCCATACCAAGTACCATATCGTACCTCGATAGGGGCATTACGAGCAGATACGCACTCAAGTCTCGGCCTCTCAGAGTGACTCTCCGCCCCTTGCAAATATTATTAACCAGGATAATGCCTCCCCCGGTCATAATCTTGCAAGTCCTACCCATATATTCAGCAATAATATTGTGTCTCAGAGCAAAAGAAACAGACACAAAACTATGGGTCGCCCCAGAATCAAGCAAGGCGAAAGCAGAGAAGGAATCTAGGAGAACATGACCTGCTACAACATCTCCCACGGGCTCTGCCTCCTCCTCTGCTGCAAAAGCGAACACCCTGCCCGCGGGTGCTCCCTTCTGGTGCTGAACAAAGCGCTGCTGCTGGGTCTGAAGTGGAGGACCCCTCTGCTGAACTGCTGGTCCTCTAGCCGGCTATGCTCTGTCATGGCCTCCTCGGACTCCGCGAAAACGGCAATCCCTCAGCTGGTGATCGGGCGCCCCACAGTAAAGACAGACGCCCAACCTCTTCCAGCAAGCCTCCCTGGTGTGCCCCGGCTTTCCGCAAAAGCCGTACGGAGTAGCCGGTCTCTGGCCCTGTCCCTGGTGCTGCTGGGCACGCGCTGGTGCCTGCTGACTCTGCAACAGAGGCTGCTGCTGCTGGAATGGCCTCTGCTGATGCTGAAAGTGGGGGCGCTTGGCCGATCCCGCACTGGAACTCGCCCCCATAGCATCTCCGCTCCTCTTCGGCCTGAGGCTGAAGTCTTCCTCTGCAATCTGCGCGTCCATCAATATCTGATCGAACGTCGCATCACGGCGACCCGAGGTGCGGGTGTGCCCTGCATGAATAAGTCCTCTGCGGCACTTACGAGCCTTCTGCCCCTCATCCTGGATCATATCGGGAGCAAACCTGCTAAGGCAGAAGAACTCAGCTGCATACTCGTCCACCGACGAGTTCCTCTGCACTAGACCCACGAACTGGCCCTCCAATGCTGTAAGAGCCACGTCCAGGAAGAAGTTCTCCTTGAAGAGCCTCCGGAAGTTCTCCCATGTCAGCCCTCTCACCGACGTACGAGGATCCATACGGTACCATGTCAGCGCAATGTCGAAGAATCGGCTAGCTGCGGCCGAAATCCAAAGTGCTCTAGGAAGCTCTGCCAGCTCCATGCTCCGCTGTACATCCTCTAGCCAGTCGTCTACATAAAGGATGCCCTCTGTGCCTGTGAAGTCCCTGAAGCTCATCTTCCTAAAGTCTAATACTGTCCCTGGCCTGGACTGCTGCTGATACGGCTGCTGGCCAGTAGGGCCCTGTACCGTACCCGGTGCCACTCTCTCCACTGGTGCCAGTACAAGCTGATGCGAGTTCTCCATACTCTGCCTCAGCATCAAAATCTGATGGTATGACGCCTCCGACTGGCGCTGCGACGCCTCTGCCTGGGCCCGCTGTGTCTCCATCATCTGCTGAAGGAAAAGGAACATATGATGTGTATCCGTCGGTATCGGTGGTGGTGGCGGCAGCATCTCCGGAACAACGACCGAAACCCTCTTGGGTGGAGGTAGTAGACCTCCCTGTGCAACAGCCGGGATCTCCGGGATAGTGGAATCACTCGGGGCAGTCTCGTGAACCTCCTCCTCAGCCTGATCAGATCTCTCGGGCAAGCTACTCGATCTAGAGGCCTGCGGGTGCGTCTTCGTTATCCTGGAGACGAATTAAAACAAAGAGATCAATATGGCACATGAGTAGATTTATCAAAGAAGGACAGTTAATTTAATACAAGGGAAATAATCATGATAATCAAAAGATCAGAAATTTCCTAGGTGTGATTGAGAAACTCCTATCATGTCCTAGGTCCTACGTCCTAATTGCAGGCTCGTAATTAGTACTCTAAGTCGAGCACCATTACGAGATCGCACTAATTGCGACACCGAACCTGCATGGGCCACCACAAAAACGTGTCACGACCCGCACCCTTATGAGGGGCACGAGCACGTGGGTACGTCCAGCCTACGCTGCAGTATCGGCGGTAGAACGCTGTATATAACGCCTGTAAATACTACGACTAACAGTATAAAGGTACCTGTACAGTATATACTCTCCGAATGGAGGTGATATATCAATACAGTCTCAATCACAGAATAAAACTAAGGTAGCTAGCTCAGAAAGAGAACATGTGATAGATGAAAGAGTAAATAAGTCCAGAGTCCAATACAAGCCCAGATATATACAGCATCACAGGGTCTCAGAATATAATATAGAAGCTACAGTCTGATAAAGCTAGCTGGATCGTAGTCCAGTCAAACCTAGCTAATCTACACTACTCTGGAAGTACAAAATCTAGTGGCTCTACTATAAGGCCACGATCCAAGGCTACTCCATCTGACTCGAGCCCATAATAGGTCGAGCAGTCCGACTCAGAATCATCTGTAATATATCATAACGATATCCTGTCAGGAAAATGAGTAAGTACAAGCACTAACAGCAGTTCCATGTGAATTGACAAATTCTATAAGAGACAGTATAATGAACTACGAGACAAAGATATATGAAAACTTGGGAACCGTTCGGAAACCGAGTTACAACCCTTAAACCAAACAAGGACCGGGGTTGTAACTCTTTTCCTGAGCAGAACTTAGTCTCCAATCAAGGTACAATGTAAAGGCATGTAGAGCATGTGGGTAACTGTATATCATGGCATGGTGAGAAAAATACTGAATGTAGAACAGAGCAGGATATACGATAAGATAAAGTAAATATAAAATGTGACTTGAATTATTA
>JANAVB010033417.1:4606335-4628835 GCA_029216955.1 Iris pallida
CGAAGAAGATAGGGCGTTGTATATTGACCTCATCGTAGACATGTTCTTCTCATCTTCATGCCGTATGACTGAATATATTTGTCTCGGTGCAACACCGGAAGTGGACAAGTCTTCGACTATCTTCTTCTCCGTAGGGTTCAACCGTCCGACATACGGATGACCCAATAGTGTCTCGTGGGTTCCATTCTTCACTTGTACTGACCACTTCCCTTCTTCTTCGTTTATAATCTGGATCGTGAATGGACAACCACATTTTCTCATTTCAGCTTTCTTTCTTGGAACTTTATTTTGGATAACTGTGTCTTTCTTGTGCGATATCAACACACCACCTCTTTCACGGCCAACCATCACACTGTGTCGTCCCGGGCGATTTCGGCACGATCTGGATATCACTAGAACTAAGTTGTTTTCCCGTCCAACTTTTCGACACCATTGTACCGCATCGTCGCTTGATTGAAACGAAAGATCGGTCCAAAATAAATGCCCTACATCGGTTGCAATTGGAGCATGTACCACAACATCGGAAGATCGCAACTCCTACAATAGAAGTTAAAAGTCAAAAGGACTGCCACATATATAGGACTGCCACATATGTGGCAGTCCATCACATATATAGGACTGCCACATCCCTGGTAGTCCAAATCCATGAGAGGGGCTGCCAGAGAAGTGGCAATCCTCTGTGTCAAAATCCGAATTTTCATCCGAAATAAAGTTCAAGTGTAGTTACCACGAGGCCTTCCGATGCATCAAAGTGTTCTTCGGACGTTGTGGGAGGAGAGTATCCAGCATTTGATGGTCCGGGTTGTTCCATTTTCTATTTCTTTCTACATTAAACACAAAATTTAACTTTTATATGTAAAATTTAGGTTAAAACATTATACAAAAATAAATTCGACGACTTACAAATAAATGGGAGAAGTGATTGACACTATTACTAGATATTTCACCAAAAATCTTTAACTAATTTAGGTGGGGGGACAATTTCACCTAGGTTAGGTTAATTGAGGAGGAGAAAAAAAGAGTGGAGGAAGAGAAGTAAAGAGTGGAGGAAGAGAAAAAATAAAAGAAGTTTGGCTTTTATAGTCAATTTTGGGCTGCCCCCTAGTAACAAAAACCTATGGCAAACTTGTAATTTTTTCAAAAAAATTTGGGCTGCCCCCTAGTAGAAGTGGTGGTGTCCCTAAAAAAAACCTTTTCTTATCCCACATGATTAGAGAGAAATCCAATTGGTAATAGCCACATAGACGATTATAAATGGATTGTAACTCATTGATTATAATTATAGCATTGTTCCGTCAAATATGGTATTTCAACCAACACGTAGGCGGTTATAATCTATATAGTTATAAAGTTAGCATTTTTGTTTCAAATATGTTTCTTTTTTTATAACAAAAGTGTTAATTTTTATAAGATCGGTGGAACCCATATCTTATATTTATAA
This sequence comes from Iris pallida, assembly GCA_029216955.1. Taxonomy (NCBI): domain Eukaryota; kingdom Viridiplantae; phylum Streptophyta; class Magnoliopsida; order Asparagales; family Iridaceae; genus Iris; species Iris pallida. The sequence continues at coordinate 4,607,777 of JANAVB010033417.1, forward strand.
GAGAGTAAATATATTTGGAATATCATATTGAGAAGATGAGTAGATGATGATACTTAGAATAGTTGATGAAATTTGATTGGCTATTTAGTATATTTAGATTTTGGATTTTATATTGGTTTAGAATTTAAGTTATAACATGTTAATTTAGGATAGATTTTGGAATTTATATGGGGTTAAAAATTTAAGTGATTACATGTTAAATTAGGATGGTTGGGCCTTGACTTTTTTCTCTCTCTTTTTTCCCAATTATACTCTCTTTGTTAGCATATGTTAGTTGTTGTCATGTTCATGTTTAGAGTATAAAAAAAAATTTAAATCGAGACTTCCCAATTAAATGTACTACTACTTAAACTTTAAACTAATATAAAACTAATTTTCTAAAAAGCTAATTAGTCTATATTTTGTGGTGCGGGGTTAGGTGCGGATTGAGGAAGAGTCGTCGTCTGCATTTTTCAAGTAACATATGTGGGCCATGCCTCGTGAGGTGTCTATGGGTCGGGCTAAGAAAACAATAGTTTGTGGAGCGACTATTTGGCAGGATTCAAACAGAGAACCTCTTCATTAACCTTCGCTAGCCACTAGTATTGATGTGCCACCTTAATGACTTCACATCGAGATTTATTTATTTTTCTAATTAACTATCGGAAAAACTCTACCTACATTTTATTAATTATGGTTAAAGCAAACAAAACTCAATAAGAAATTAAGGAGAGAAAAATTATATGCAAAAGTCAAATAAAATCCCAAAAGCTTTGTCGGTAGTAAAAGATTATTCTTGTTAGAATTCATTATTTCCATTAACAAGTCTTTATTATCTTGATCTTCTTCATGTCCTCGTCGCAAGATCTGTTACGTAGATCATACCATTTACAAAGATATATGGTCAAAGATCAAAGGTTAATAGCATCGTAACAAATCGGCATACTTTTCATAAATAGCTTATCCACTTACCGAATGAACCTTGTATGTCTCGTTGGGTTAACGAAATTATGAAGAAAAGTCATTACTTTTGTATGTTTAGTTATCAAAGGAATTGAAAGGAATTGAGGTGAAAAGGAAAGTGACTTTTCCTAAACAATGATTTATTTTTCCACCTTTGATATTCACTTTGCCTTCCAATTTTCAATCAATGAAAAAAAATCGATAAAAATTATAATTTTTAAGGTAAAAAAATACCAAACAATTGATTTCTTTTCCGCAAACCAAACGAGGTCTTAGTTTGTATTGGTGACTCATCTTTCTTAATTCTTATAAGTGACTCTTTGTTGAATAAATAGTGGAGGTTCGTTGTCAACCTGTCCCCTTTCGTTGAACTTTAAACTTTTGGAAAGTAATTGTGATTATTAGTTCCTTCTTGAAATGAATACTTGGGTTTCTTGTTGGAGACTTTTCTTTTTTGGTACTCCAAATTTTAAAAATATATATACAAAGAAAAAAAATACAAAGGTTTCGTTCTCTCCAAATGAACACTCGAATTTTTGTTAGTGCTTTTTCTCTTCCTAATGAACACCCAGCTTGTCAAAAGTTGAATGAACATCCATGTTCGTCTTAGCGCCGTCCCCTTTAAAGGAGCACCGTCTTTTCTCCCTTGAGATTTTTTAAAAATTATTATTCTCTTATAAATTACTAGAATTGTGTTCCTCTCATGCATAAATTGCACCAAAATTCGTATTTAAATTTAAATTATTGTTGTAACAAAAATAATTATTGTTAGAGCTTTTAAGCCTAGTGGTAGTGAAGTGGACATCCGAAGAGACCGACGGGGTTCGAGTCCCCCAATCGTGCGTGTGGGTTTTAAAAAAGGCAAAAAAAAATAAAAAATAAAAAAAACAAAGACAATCATGCAAATAATCTGAAGTTGAAAGAGAACTTATGAACAAGACATAGGTTAGTGGGGTTTTATGTAAATTATCCTTCTAAAAATAAAGGGATTCACTGTAATTTACTCCAATTATTAACAGAACAAAATACGAGACATTAGATTTTGAATAGCAAAAGGCAAAATTACATCATTAATACCAAAAAAGAAGAAGACAAACATAAAGTGAAAAGGAAAATGAATTTATACAATTTAATAATTCTCTTCAGCCAAGCCAAGCCGCCGGCGAGATCTACCAGTGTCATCTTAGCTCGATGATGATCCGACGGAGTCCTTCCTCAGGATCAGCTGAGGCGGGAGCTCCGACCGTGCGCGGCGGTGGTGCGACGACGAGCCTCCCCCCTCCGACATCTCCACCAGCGGCAGTCGGCGGGCGCCGGAGCCTCCGTCGGATAGGCATCGGTACTGGCTCCGGGCCTTCTTCTTCTTCAACGCTTGTATCACGAACGGGATCAGTCCCTCCATTTTTCTCAGTAATTGCTGATCCAATGAATGCACCAATGAATGCACTGTGTGTGTGTGTGTATATATGGTGGTGTGTGCCGTGATTGGAATAAGCAAACAAAATCAAAAACGTTTTTTCTATGTCGATGGCAATCTACTGACCGCGGACAGCTAACGGACTCACGTCATCAATGTTGGTGGGTTCCAGTCGGTGGTTCCCGTAAAAAGTAAGGGGGGTTATTGGGTCAGAGCATCTCCAACCCTATTGTCTTATTAAGTGTTGTGAGTCTTAGGTGGCTCTTATGCGGCATGAGCCACAAGACAATGTCTTGTTTATGTGGCAAAATTATATCTCAAAAGACAATGAGATAGAAAAACTCTCTCCAATGCTAAAGTATTGAGAAGACAATAAAAAGTATTTTTTCCAACTTCCAAGACAATTTTAAGACAACTACTCATCTTCTTTTATTTTTCTAATATTTTTTATTCATAATTGATGACATGGAAGAGAAGACATTGTCAAGTGCATTGTCTATAACAAGACAATCAACTTCACAATGTCTTCTTTAATTTTTGCCACATAAGCTTCACAATTGACTTGACAATTGCATTGGAGAATAACTTTTGAATTCCTATGTGACATTAACTTTTTTCCAAAGTCACAATAGGGTTGGAGATGCTCTCCGAGTTCAAAATTTGATTATTTAAACGTGCCTTCGTAATAATTTTTTTTTTTACTTTCAAAATATTTAGGTGATACCATCTTCCATTATGTGCATGATATGGCTGATGGCATGACAGCTAACATGACAAAATTAAGCATTAAACATTAAAATTAAAATTAAAATTAATATCAAATTAACATGAACATTAATGTTAATATTAAATTTAACATTAACATTAAAACAAATTAGCTTAACATTAAAACTAATAGAATTAAAATTAAAATTAAAATTAATATCAAATTAACATAAATATTATTATTAATATTAACATTAACATTAACATTAACATTAATTAACATTAACAGTCATTTTAAAATTATTATTAACATTAAATTAAAATTAACATTATCATTAACATTAACAGTCATTTTTTTGTAATTTTTTGGTTTAAATATGACATGTTAGCTACCATATCAGTTGCCATGTTAAATGCCACTTAATGGAATATGATATCATCCAAAAAAAATTGGAAGCCAAATAACATAATTGTTAATTTTTTTGGTTAAAAATGACATATCAGTTGCCACGTTAGATGTCATATAATGAAACATGATATCATCCAAAAAAAATTGTGAGCCAAATAGCATAACTGTTTCATAATTAGCCATTTAAATCGAAATAATGATTGAGTGTTGGATTAGTTTAGATGTTGCCAAGTTCCTTTTGATTTCAAGTAGTTGACCTGGAACAGAAGTTTCCACTTTCCACCCACCAGCTATAAAGTGGTTGGACCGGAGGATTGTAAATTGACTCGCGTGGATGAGGATGGAGAAGAAAGGGGCTGTGGACACCAGCTGGTTTATTTGTAGTTAAAGACTTTTTGCCGTTGTTCAAAATATATACTAATATGTAATCTAAATTTTTTTTTGTAAAGGATAATACTCTCTCGACTAAATATATTATTATTTATAAATAAATGTTTATTTATTCATCTACCAACTAAAACTTATAATGTATTAGAAGTTTTAGTTGTCGTTCAAATCGAAATCGTGTCACTTGTCACCAGTGGCGTAGCCACCAAATTTTGAGTTTTTTTTTAAAGTATTATATATATAATTATTATATATATAATTTTATTATGGGCATAGAAAAAATTATCATGATGTTATAACAACATTGTAATATCATATCGATAAAATAATATATTTAGGGAACAACAGAACTTCAACTAATCATAACAGTATATTTTCAAGAATATGTCTATGAACAAAATGCTAAAGTCTACGGAAGCTTCTAAATATGTTGATTTTTTTAAGATTTACCTTAGTAGTACATAGAATGAATTTTTTTTAGTAAAGCAGTATATACATCACTAAAAAAATAATTTCATAAGATATATTTCTATATTGACAATACTCAACAATTTATCACCATCTTTTATATATATAATATTTTTTATCACACTTTATATATATATAATGTGAATGCCTCCTAACTCACTTACACAGAAGGAAAAAAAAAATGTCATTAGGAATGACAATTTTTTCGAAATTGTCCGACGGAGACCTTTATTTTGGGGGACGCGTTTGGTGTTTTAAAATGGAGACATGGACGGAGATGTGGACACATACACATTACGAGTGCAGAACCAGACAGGACAGCGGCAACAGAGCCGGCCCAGACAGTTGGGTTGTCCTAGTCGGAGCTAGATTTGGTTGCCCCTTGTCATACTCATAAAGAAGATATCAAAAAATTGACATGTTCTAGTGACATCATGTATATCAGATTCTGAGTTCCTCCCCATGAGCTACTCGAGTCATTTCTAATATAAACTCAAAATATGGGTCTCGTGTGCTAGTTCAACTAACAAAGAGGAGTTGGGTGTTGTAATAATTGGTGAAAAAAATCAATTTTTTTCCATATTATTATCCCCTTTATTCACATTAAAGTCCTATCATGAATCATTTCTTTAACCCCTAAAACGGTCACATTAGTACCCATTATCACACATTTATTCCTATTGAATCCTATTGAAAGAACATTGATATATTGTTTTGTGACATGATTCCTATATATACATGTCTCCTTTATGTTGTTGAAAAAGAGAAAAAAAGGTTTCCACCCTTTAAAAATTATGTCTATTCCTCCTACAAAATTCATTCCATTTTCAATCATCTACTTCCATTCTAATTCTTTCTATCTTCTGGGCAAAAGCTAAGTTCGGGTCAATCTCCCCGAGTCGTGTGCGATGACGGGATACCGGTAGAGCGGGGGTTTTACCACTAGGAGCATTCGGACAAAGTCTGCACATAGACCCGAATCAACTCTTAGGGCAGTGCTTCGTGCGCGACTTCCCCGGAGGCCGGTAACTTTAATTTTATTTATTTTTGTTTACAGAATTTTGAAGATAAAGACAAATATTTCCAACAATCTAAGAGTTGATATTCATTTTATATATGTTAGTTTAACCATTTACAATTTTTATTTCCTGTCTTACAAGACAGTATGTTTAAATATTGTTCTAAGTGAAAGAATTGATACATGTTGTTCTAACGTCCGTAAAGAGATGAATAGTAATTCTCTTTATATTTTGTTTCATTAGTAAATCAAAAGTTTCTATACTCTTGGGACGGATGAAGTTTTCCATTTCTCTTCATGGAACAAATGTGGTGGGATATTAGATACCATTATTGTAGCCATGGATTGAAAGTATTATGTGCTATTGTTACTTTATAATTATTTTTTAATATTATTAATTCTTTCTAAAGATTAGTCTGTTATGTTGATGTAATTATTTAACATAATATTTTTAACAAGTTGATTCAATCTTGTCACATATGTTCGTTGACCTTTTTCTAAGAACGTTCCTTATTGCTAATCAAACAACTGAACAAGCCATGTTGACTTGAGACGAGAGTAGAAAAAGAAATACTTAACAGAATAGTTTTGGCCCATTTGGAAATAATAGTTTATGTTGTTTTTCACTTTTCGTTCTTCATTTTTGCATTATGGATATGTGGTTAAGAGGGCATGCTGTTTAGTTTCAAGTATTAACATTGTTGAAGGTGCAGGATATCTACTGCTCTTCCATAGTAACCATTAGAAGTTCTATTTGTTTTTCCAAGAATAAATTGCTCCTCCTATGTAATGCACTTTCATGGTTCTCCACATGCATAAAGCAAACTATGCATGTCTTACTTTTATTATGCATAAGCAAAAGTTTGTGGAAGAAGAAGATGTGATTGTCACTCCCAACCGGTTTTGTTTTCGGATAGAATAGAGTCTGGATACAGTGTTACATATGATTCATATTTTTTTTTGATGGTACAACTTGTGAGTAAAACACTAAATTCAATTCATATACGATTATCAAACTATATGGTAGTTTGAAATTGATATGATAGAAAATCTTATACATGTTCAATATATTTGTGATCATCAATAATGGGTGTCCTTACATGTCCTATATGTTGCATGGAAGATGTTTCATTTTGAAGTAATGCAATGACATCACACTAATTGGATTATATTTTTAATTAGTGCAATTTTATCAATTAGATGTTGTTATTTTTCACATTAATTATACAACTTTATGAATCCAATAATTATACTTGCTTATGGCAAATATACGATTTCTTTCATTTTATTATTTCTGGTAAGGCTGACTATTGCACCAGTTTGTACACCCTGAGTTCAATAGAAGATTGGGTCCAGTTGAATTCTTAGAACTTAGTTGGTTTATTTTGGTCAAATTATGAGTAGTCATGATTTTATCTAGGTTATGGTTTATAACTTTCAAGTTTGATTAATAGGATGTTTCATGTCTTTTGATATATGAATATGATGAATGATTTTAAGAATATTTATGCCTTGACAATAACTCAAGTTCTTTACTCCTTTAGTCCGTAGTGGTTTGAGTTATAACTAATCCCTAGTGAATTTTCGATTTCGTTCATAATATTTGTAAATAGATGTTGGAAATTATGTTCCACATCATCTAGAATAGTTCTTCATTTTGTTCATTATGTTAGCACAAAATATTCCAATCATCCTTATACTTGTTAGCACAGAACGAATTTGTTGTTCTATTCCAATTAGAAATAATATACAACATGTATGGATGAATAAAATTCACTTTCAAATTTATTGCAATAACTTGAGCCAATAGTAACATCTTGAGAATATTGTTAATTCCAACTCAGTAGCATTTAACCTTTCCACTATTTCAAATTGATTGGTAACAATATGTAGCATGCATCAATGAATTATTTTTGATGATAAGCTACTTTGTTCAAAATTGCTATTTGCAATTACAACAAATAGAATTTTTTATCTCTATAAATAGTATATGCGTTTGCAAAGGCATTTGGCAGAACAAAGATTTTTTTTTTGGTAAAATCTAAATTCATATGCCTAACTTTGCTCTATAGAATATTTTAATAGTTCTCAAATAGATTAGAACTATTACCTAGATAATGTATGTAGAGATATATATATATATTGTGTAGCATCTAATTTAATTATGTATATTGTTTAACAATTTTATTTAGATTATTATATGTGCACAATTTTGGTTGCTAATAATTATGCTAACATATAGAGCAAATTATTGATTAGCACATGCTTTAACATATGTAATTTTTTATTATGTAACATATAATAAGGCACGTAGAGTGATAAACTCATGTTGCTTTATTTTATTTTATTTTATTTTTGTTGCTTTTGCATATCATTGGTAAAGTGCAAGGTTCATAACACCTATTCTAATTCCATGTTTTCTATTCCTGATGCATCATGAGAAATCCTTTCATTTAATATTATTAATAACTATTTAGTAGCCCGATGTTATGGATGATGACATAGAATTTTGTCAGGCCATGTTAATTATGACTTTACATACAAAACTAGGTATTGCTACGCATCAATAATAAAAATTTACATCATTCAATATTAACTATGGAGTTTTGCATCTAGAATATAATTTTGCAAAGTCATCCAAGTATAAATATATTGTTATGTGGTTATTGTATATGTAATATTTAATTTATAGATTTTTTTTTGATACATGTTGCTATATAGTATTATCAAATATTTTCTTTCACTGTATTATGTAACTAAAATATATGTCAGACTTGGGCATACTGATAGCATTTTTATAATTCTTGTTTTCATATTTACCATAAAAATATTGTTAAATTATTTTAATGGTAAACAATATACATTGATGTGTCAGAATGAACAAGTTGTGCATTGGTTCAAATTATATTTTTGAAGACCGAAATGTTAGAGATGTTTATTTTTTTTTTTTTTTTCCGATATGATCTTTGTAATGTTATTTCTTCAAGTCAGAACCATTAGAAGTTATGACATGTTAGAAAAGGATCAAACATGCTAAGATATAAGGTAAGTAGTACAAAGTTTTTGCTTTATTATTCTAACTTGATGGTTATAAATTTTTTCATTTCCAAATTTTTGGACAAAATTGGATGTGAGATTATAGAACTATCTCAAAATAATGTACTAAATGGCATTTCTTCTGAAGTACTATTACTAAGCCGAATTCAAGAAATACAAAATTGCTCCAATCACGTGGAAAGGTATTTTTTTTTAAAATTTACAATTCACATATTCTATTCATTTTGTCTACTAAATTTAGTTGGACAAATATATGAAGTATGTGAGGCATCATTCTAGGTTTCTGTATGTAGAATATGGTGATATTATTTCCTTAGTCGGTTTACATGTTTGAACCTTATATAACTATATTATCACAATATTAGACTTTCTAGTCGGGAAAAGAAAAATTATTACAATATTATTCAGTCACAATATTGAGAAAAACTTTGTTTTGCTTATATTTCGTGACGTTACAATTCTTTGATTCATTCAGACAATTTAGTTACAAGAAAATAGTTAGTGAAATTGCAAATTCCTTTAAATCTAAGTTTTTAAAGTTATAATTATTTTGGGTACAAGCCGAAAGGGTCCTTCTGTCAACCAGGCATAAATAGTCCTAAGCGACACGGTACTTAATCGTCCCCCTGTGGACCTCCGCTAGCTGGGAACCGGCCCCTACAGCTAACCCAAATTAATCAATACTTGATAAACTAAAGATTTTTTAAGGTTGATTAGCAAAATCTCTTAAACTATTATTCTAATACTTTATATTGTCATTTTTTGCAAACATGGTAAATCTTTAGAGCCAAGACTGAAAGTTACTGTGTCTTACTTTAAGAGTTGATAGACTCAGATGCGTTTTGGCTCATTATCTTAGGGCTTATCTAGCAATTAGTGGAATCATACACCTTGATTCTGATGACACACTACACCAAATATGGTCTTTTACGGCTCGCAATATGTGCCGTAAAACTAAATTTACGGCTCACAGGGTCATGCCGTAAAAGCTCCAGCCGTAAAAGGGTATGAGTATTTACGGCGTACGAAAATAGGCCGTAACGAAGGTAAATACACGTCGTAAATGAAGTTGCTGGAAAAACTTCGGATCTTATTTATGGCCCATAATGTAGGCTGTAAATACTAATGTTTTACGACTCGAAGTGATGGTCATTAAAGTATTCAATTAATGGCACACATAGCAAGCCGTAAATACTCAAAACGAAACATACAAATCTCACTTTAATGGCCCTGCAAAGCAGGTCGTAAAAGCTATATGTTTATGACTCAAAATGAGGGCTGTTAAAGGGTTGATGAGTTTCATTTTTGTGGCTCACAACGCGTGCCGTGATAATAATTTTTTTTAATATCCAAATTTGAATAGCTACAAATATAAATTAATCAACCAAAATCAAATATGACAATAATATAGTTCTCACAGTATTTTCAACAGAAATCAAACTAATTGCACATTTGCACATCTGCACATCTATTGAGAGTATTTACTTCCCAACAAGTTGGACTAAATACATAAACATTAATAAAAAGAAGCAATATGCTAGAATCTTAACACAAAGCAAAATTGTTTAAACTAGATTTCCAATATCAAGTCATTTTCTTACTACAAGACTCAATCCAAAAGCCTTTAAGCTATAAAAAAATTTATTGTCTTACTACAAAAGCAAAAGTCATTGTCTTGCTACAAAAGTCATTGTCTTGCTACAAAAGTAAAATCACTTTCTCACTATAGCTGGACACTTCAAAACCTTCAAAGATAAAAGTCTTTAATCGCAGAATAACTCATTTTCTAGAAGCATGCCTCCCCTCTTCTTTAAGCTTTACCTGAATTAAAATAAAAAACAATATTAACACAATAAAGATGGGGATGCGTTATAATATCCAACAAAGAATCTGTTGACTTGTTCAAATAAAAACAATATTAACATAATAAAGATTTTAAGGCAGTACTAATTCACATGATTTTGAATATGAACTAATAGAAAGATCGAGTACTAATAAAGATTGTAAGGCACAGGAGTTGAAGCAAGAAAAAAGCCAATAGAATACCTTCTTTCAACAGTCACGAATTGTATTTCATATAACAAAAGAAGCAAAAAAGGAGTATTTAGATAGAAATTACCTTCCATTTTCTAACAAGTTATGATGTAATTGATCGGCCATGCAATTATGCTTCCAAGTGCTTCATTCAAAAGAAAAGCTTCACGCGTTGGTCGATAGAGAGTCACTCCCTCATTACCCTCTACTACATGTCGCACAGAAACTTTCCAACATTCAGCACCAAGCGGCACATGATGTACTAGTGATTTAGGATCCCTTGATAGAATTTCACCGGTGGCAACAACTGTATTTTTGTCTAACCAACTTAGCAATTTGCATTTTGAGCCCTCCTGATTGGAATTGCGAAGAACTACATGTTCTTTCTTCTTGCTTTGTGTCGTCTCATGAACAGAATTCAGAATTGGACTTGTTTCGTTCATTTTGCTTTGTGTCATGTTATTGATAGAATGTTGACCACTTGCATTATCTTTCTGCTAAAATTAATATATGTTAAGCTTAATATATAAATACAAAAGAGTCACAATATTTAAAAGCAAATATATTGAGGTACTTACCGAATTACTTCCTCCTTTTCCGGCCATTGCAATAAAATTATTCATTTGATTTTTCAAGGCCAGAAGTTCATTTTCTAATTTATTAACTTTGTCCCTCATTTGTGTTTGTCCCTCCAACTTTGACGGAGCTGCTCCATATCCAAGCCCTCTTACTCGTCCTCGTGGATCCGGATCGAGTACCTTTGCAACAGCATCATTTCTAAAAGACGAACCATTTCTTGTGCTTTGTATTTTTTGACCTGTTGCTGTATTACAATAGAGCAAGTAAAGAATCATGTGTCACATACATACAAGCAGAATAAACCCGAGCCTACCTCTTCATCTGTCACAAGCACACACCCACACATTACACACACATACAAGCACTCACACGCCCATGCTTCTCATCCTATTGCTACTGCTACTGACCTCTACTCACTCATTTGCAAAGAGCGGAGACATATTTAGCCTGCTGCTGCTGCATGCATTTGGCAAGGCAAGCCTTGCTTCTTTTGCAAACAAGCAGTATTTACTGCTGCCTGCAGTGCGCAAGTGCACACTGCTCTCCCCTCTTCTTATTACCTACTGCTGCCTCTCTTCACTTGCTGCTGTCTATCCCTATATCCCTCTCTACACAGACACATGTTTAACCCTCTAAACTGCTGCAGATAAACCAACACTCGCACACACATGAACTGGTACACACACACTAATGTCTGCACATGAAACCCTCTCAATCACACCTGCACAACCTCCTACCTATCCATCATATTCTCTACAATATATACAATGCATACACACATACATGGCTATAGGTAAATACACACCCACACAATATATTAGGTAATACACACACAATTAACATGTGCATATGCACACTATCACACAATTGCACATAGGTCATTGCACACGCACACACTCATCTCTCACTATCTCACAGGAAGAGACCCCTGTGTCAACAGGAGGGCAGGAACCCCTGCTGTCCTGTGCAGTGGGCACACTTGCATACTTGTGTAAACAACCCAGTGCCTTCACATCTGCCTGTGTGCAGGCCTCCCTGCCCCTCCCCCTGTGTACTGGCTACACCTGCTTACCTCTCTCCCCCATCTGCAGTCCTACCCTGCCCTGCAACAGACCAGGCCAAGCCAAGGCTGCCTGCAGGTTTCCTCCAAACCAGCCTGCTGTTCACTGCATTCTTGTGCAGGAATGGGCCTGCATTCCCCCTCCAAATGCACAGGTGTTGTTGCACCCAGGGCCAGGTAGCCCTGCTACCTCTCTGTTGTGCAATGCACAGCAGTACCTAGCCCACAAGCAGGGCAGAATCCTGCTGCCCCTGCCTACCTTCCCATTGCCTTGTTGCTATGCAACAGGGACTCAAATCCCTCTCCCCTATACTGTTGTGTACATGTAGAAATAAAGAATCATGTGCCAATTTTACTGTATCTCCATATAATAAACCGATAGCTGAGAGACAGCTATATGCTCAAAATATCAAGTAAGAGTGTTCACTGACAAACATGAAATTTACCTTCACACAGGCCTGCACAGGTAAAATATCAGGGTAAAATATGCAAGTACCCTGAACACTCTACCAAGTACCCTGATAAATATCAAGTAATGAACACTCTACCAATTTTACCTTCCCAGTGCCTTCACTGACAAACATGAAATTTGCAATCAAGTTTGATTGGGAATATAAAAGGGAACTTTCAGAAAAGGAATTAGTCAAATTTCAAGATTTGGAACTGAGGCTTCATTATTGTTGCCATAGTGTAACCAGATCACCTAAGACAATTCAATTTCAAGATTTGGAACTGAGGCTTCATTATTAGCAAAGTTTATTTTTTTTCTTCTATTTATATTAAAGACAACTTGTTTAGTGAACCAGTCACTTAAAATACACATGCACAGATTTGCTCAGACATTTACATCACATTTCCAAAACTCCATAGATTAGTAATTTAAGCTGATATATCATATAAGTTATATTTTGAACCTCAGGGTGCACAAACTTTGGGAATGGGGAAGGAAGCCCAGGGCGTGCAGGCTGCTGCTGAATTATTTGAGAAAGCAAATAATAGAAAGAAAAAAAAACTCCAATCCAATACAATTTCAAATCCATATAGTAAAGAACCACACTGTAAGTAATTATATGTGCACATGCCCATAAGTAAACAAATAGTCATTGCTAAACACTGGATCAACATACAGGATTTTAGAATAAAATAGAATGCATAAATTTCCAAGTTTCCACATAATTGTGATTAATCGACCATGTGATCCAATTAATTGTGTAAGCAGCCATGCTTTCAGGGTCAAAGCTACTAAAATTCTTGCTGGAGTATAAAGTATGCTCTAAAGGTCAAACTTAAATAATTTTTGTGGCACAATACATGATATGATCAGACCTATAAATAACCATATCTGGGTGGAGATGCCAGATATGGAGCCTCGTAATGATAGATATGTGAATTCAAGTAGTCTTCTTAAGCTCCAAGATTTCATCTTTATTCAATGTAAACAAGCAAAAGGACACGAATTCAATGTCATTCTTCACCAACAGAACAGACAAGCATACCACCAGGAATCCTCTAATCTATAATACCTATTAGTAAGAGGACGAGGAATGCAACCAGTTGCTAGCAAATGGATTTACATCAACCAAAGTGGAAAATGCACAGAGGTAGATAGCACTAAAAGATTTTATGGTTAAAAAGTCTAAACGGGATATTTCCTACTCATGGATAACCTCCACTCAAGCAACTGTTGAATCTGGACTCATAACTGCTTGGATACGTCGGGACGGAGTCGTTACTTCTGAGGATTATTTTACCCATTTAAACAGTTAAAGCATAAGAAATCACTGGGACGAACTTGCAAGTTAGTCATGAAAACGCAACTGGCCCTCAGAAAACCTCAAATCCAGCATAGCCAACAAGCTATGTGGAGATCACAAAGGTAATGGGAAGGATAGAAGGCATATATGCAAGATCCTCAGGTAATGCCAAAGGTGAAAGTGCGTATATTTCGCTTCAGGAGAATTAGACTAGTCCAACATATGTTGACAATAGTCATGAACTTTATCTTAAAAAATATTCATGAGACAGTACCAAGCAACTATGCTATCGCGGGCATTCAGACTTGAAGCATGGATACTGCAAATTGGTTTCATATGGTATCACATCAGATGCATATACTCATTGGACAAGTTAAACACTCCAAAATACTAGAGCATGCCAAAACAAGTGGTGTCCATGTCACCATCTCTTATCATATATTGTATCCATGGAGCACAATATTAAGCCATCTTCCTTAATGCTGGAACACAAATTTATTTTCATGGACTGAACAAAGGTTTCTTTCAATCTTATATGTAATATCCTAATATTTATTTAGTTGATCATCTTTAGTAATTATAATAATAAAAGACTAATATGTAAGTTAAATGCAATGTATATTCCTTTCACTAGTGCCTTCGTAATGGTTTTGATATACGTGTAAGCTATATGGGCTACTTATTGAGTAGGTGCAATTTTTGTAACAAGAATTGGACCGAAGTGCGAAAGAGATTTATTTGATGAGTCATCATTTTTTTAGTCCGAGTCAACAACCAAAAAAGAATGAGTTGTCAACACAAAAGAGCATGAGCCATCAATCAAGAGAGCATGAGTCACCGACTCAAGAGAGCACGAGTCATCAATCAAATGGGTCGTCACTTAAGATCTTGAGTCACCAACTCAAGAAGTACGAGCCTTCAATCAAGAGTTTGATGTCAACTCAAGAGAGCATAACTCATCACTTATGAGCATGAATTGTCAACTAAAGAGAGCATGAGTAACCAACTCAAAAAGCATGAGTTGCCAACTCAAGAAAGAATAAGTTATCACTTAAGGACATGAATCACCAACTCAAGAAGCATGAGTTGTCAACTCAAGAGAGTATGAGTCATCACTTAATAGCATGAGTCACCAACTCGAGAAAGTTAGTTGTGAATTCAAGATAGCATATGTATCACTTGAGTCACCAACTCAAAAACTCAAAAAGCATAAGTTATAAACTTAAGAAAGCATAAGTCAGCACTTTAGAACATGAAACACCAACTCAAGACGCATGAGTTGTCAACTCAAGAGAGCATGATTCATGACTCAAGATCACGACTCACCAACTCAAGATGTATTAGTTGTGAACTCAAAAGCATGTCATAACTTGAGAGTATTAGTGATCAACTCAGGAGAGCATGCGTTGTCAACTTAGGAGAGGATGAGTTATCACTTACTTGACAAGAAGGGACACGTGACCCTAACTTAATGCAGCCTGTAAGGTAAAGAAAGATAAAAGAAGGGTAAAAAAAAACAACAAGAGAGTATAGCGGATGAATGTTGTTTCGTATCAGAGTCCAACATCGATTTAAGAAGAGGAATTGAAGGTTATTGATGGATTTTGAACCATTGTCGATAGGGTCTACGAGGGAGTGATCCCTAAATTGCTAGTAATTTGGCTATCTCGGTTTGAGGTAAGTCGGTTGATCTAATTTAATAATTTACATGTTTCATTGTATACAAAATCATATTATATGTATAATGGATAATTATCATATGATTCTTGTCGGTTAAAGCCACATGTCCGTAGATTATTTCCAAATTGTAAAAGTTATGTTTTACTAAAAGAGATGTTTTTATGCATGCACATGTCTTATCTTGCTGTGGACTTACTATATTTTTACATGTCATGTTGGACATGTAATTGGAATGTTTTTAAGACACGTTGTATGTGTCGTGGATACCATTATTATGATGTTAAGTCATAGAATTTCAATAGAGCTTTGTATATAGGTGAGGCATTTGATTTGTCAGGTCACCTCTTGAGGTAACCAATTATTATTTTTCTTCATGTGTTTTTAGCCCGGGTACAATTTGGTTTTGATGCATGATGTTATCAGATAACACCCTGCACACAATGGATGGAGAACTAGACACTTAAAAATCTATAAGGATGGAAAAATAGTACCCAAGTAGTTCAATTAGCTTAACAGGACTCACCTTTTCCAACCTTCTTTGTGTTGAATGAATGATATCAAAAAAAAAAAAAAAGAATGATATCAGGTTAGTAGTATCCCATGTTGACAACTAAGGATGGTAAGTATACCACCTACAACAAACTATGGCCCTTAATGCAAGAGAAAAAGATATTGATCTCCTTCCAAAATATAGAAACTAATAAAAGAAAACATTCCCCTTCTCCAGTCTTAAAATAATGTATCAGTTAGATACTAAACATTGACTACAAAATGACTACAAAATGACTACAAAATGCTATCAGGTATGACTACAAAACACTTAAAGAGAACATAGTATCAGTTAGATACTAAACAATGACTACAAAATGCTAGCAGCAATATAAAGCTAGCGCATAGCTCTAGAAGTGACAGAACATCAGACATGGTCTGACATAGTATCAGTTACAAAAGTTCAGTTACTTTGACTAGTTGAGAAAATTTGATGAGAGCATCAGACAAAATTTCATGAGACTACATTACTAGAAAAATTCGTTAGACCCTGATATAGTTTGCAGCCTTGCACATATTCATGAGGCTCAGACTCCAGACATTCCCTCTATGATGCATCTCAGTATCAGTGTACCAACACCATACCTATATCCTCAACTCCAGGCATTACCTCAATGATTCCCCAACAGACATACCTATATCCTCAACTCCAGACACTCCCTCATATATCATGAGCTTAGTATAGGAATCCGATAAAAGAAATCACATGATAATGGACAAGATCTCCCCCCCCCCCAAAATTAATAGTATGAACCGTTGTTGGGATATACACAAGGGATATACAATAATAAACCCCTTTTATACAAAGGACAATAGTAAAAACCTTTAATACAAAGAACGGCCCATGAAAACAGTCAATCAAAATCAAAGAATACATGAAAAACCTTTAATACAAAGAAAGAAATTGGAAAAATCATAATCGAAACTTAGACAACATGGTTTCTTACTTTGCAAAAAAAAGCAATCAAAGAGTCACCGGGTCACAGGATTTCTTACAAAGAAGCAATCAAAGGAAAAGGTAATCGAAACATAGACAATAAGATTTCTTGCTCAGGGTCACAGCTTCTACAAAATTCCAACAATAAAAAAACAGAGACAACATTGTACCAGCAAATAGAAAAGGTAATCGAAACATAGACAATAGGATTTCTTACTCAACAAGTCACAGGGTCTCTACTCCGCCTAATCGCACAGAAATTGTCCTAGAAAAAGATAGGACAGAATCATAAGAATTCGATCTAATGCAACAAAACCACATTATGTCGAGAATACTCACTGATCGAAGAAAGCCTCGAGCCGAGGAGCTGCTTGACCGGAGCTGGTGCCTCCTTTGAGGAATTGGATCGAAAACCTACCAGTCAAGTTCGAATAAATAAAAGTAATTAATATTTCCTATATGACCAGAGCTCACCGATGGAGACTCGTCGAGAAAAACGATCTTCCCGGAGAAGATTAGTCAGGAACAGAAGACTCGTCGAGAATAGAAGGCTCACCAACGAGACTTCACCTCTACTACATGAAGACGTTGGGAACAAAAGCAAGTATAGGAACAGAAGAGTCACCTACCGTCCTTTTTCCTTTCCGGAAGACTCGTCGGCTTCAGAAACCCTATTTTTTGAAGCCGCCGAAAATAGGGTTCTCTTCCGGAGTTTTTTTTATCAAAACACAGAAGACACCCTTATGTACTCTTTTTTGGGTTTGGTGAGATAATAGAAATTTGGGAGGGAATTATTTATCTTTCGCGATTTTGTGCTAAATAGGTGGCAATTATTTTTGGGAGTAGGTAGGATGTGATTTATGGCGTGACTTTTGTAGGCTGTAAAAGTCTATTTATTTATGGCCTACCACTACAGGCCGTGAACTGTTGTAAAAGTCCTATATGTTACGACTCGCATAAATGCAAGTCGTAATTGAGAACATTTAACGGCCCTAAAAATACATGTCATATTAGAAAGCTAAAAAGAAGAATTTACGGCTCGCATTTGTGGTGTGCCATAAAATTATATCATTTACGGCATATATCTAATGCACGCCGTAAATGAGAGGCCGTAAAAGCCCTGATTTGGTGTAGTGACACATAATATGATTTAAGGGTAACACAAATATCCGGCTTAGTCAAACCAAAGATTCCTAAAGAAATGAATTATTATTGGTTTCGTAAAATTCTTAAGTGTTTTTCTAAGTCATTGTATGACATTTTCTTCGAAATTAAGACACTAAAGATCACTAAGATCCAGTGTAAGATTTTATCTGTGGAACAACTTTGATACTCAGAACATGATAGGTCCATGTGACAAACTATCATAGCTAGGAGTATCAAAGAACTTGAAATTGTATATTTAACCATAGCTTTGTACTAAAGCTGAATGGATCAGATATCTTACAGATCCAAGCCTAAATTTTACTCTTGCTATGACTTCATGAAGTATTGAATAGATTAAGCTTCTTATTATGCAAATACATGATATACATATTCTGTACCTGTCATTTTTATCAATTATGCTAAAGAACTACTAAAGCATGATCTTGTGAATTCTAAGATGAACAGGTACTTGCAGCTGCATTTCAAGACATTAAAAGAGCCTAAAAGGCAAAATTGTGGTTCTTGACTATAAAAGTCATAAAGAACTTTACAGATCTCTTGACGAAGAGTCTGTTTACTCTTGACGAAGAGTTTTTCTAGGAAATTAATCATAGAATCATCGAGGGGGATAGAGTTAAGCCCATAGTATAGTCACCAGCAGTGGCAACCCAACCGAGTCTGACTGGAGATCCCAAGAAGCCGGTTCAATGGGTAGGAACAAGCTGGACTAGGTGACTATTATGGAACACTGACCTGAGATTAAATTCTCTTTAAAATAAAAGCCCAGGAGGCTGTACATGTGTACATTCATACCCCATCCCTATGGTGACAGTGTTCCTTTTGTGATATGGATAGGGTGAGTTTAAACTCTTAATAAGTCCAAGCATGATATGCAGGGTTGATTCCTATCACCAACCTTTGAGGACTTACCTATGTGAGAGGTCGTGAAGGCCGCGACTATAGGACGGGCCGATCCTAGACAACTCTCATGAATATGAAAAAGTGCGCATGACCAATCAAACGCGCCACCCGATAGACCCAAGAACCTCTAGCGTACTATGTGTGTTATTTTCTGAATCTGGTTCAAGAAGTCTGATTCAAGGCGTAGTCCATCAAGCACTTCTTCAGATAAAGACAATAGTCACTAAGTGAGATTCAAGGCTGTAGTCCATCTCATCTATGCATAGTATATAATTGCCCAGAAATTCTTCTATCCTTACTCCTTTTGAACATTGTTATCTTTGGTTTCAAAAATTGATTTTTTGGGGGGGATTGTTGTAATAATTGGTGAAAACATTAATTTTTCTCCATATTATTATCTCATTTATTCACATTAAAGTCCTATCATGAATCATTTCTTTAACCCCTAAAACGGTCACAGTAGTACCCATTATCACACCTTTATTCCTATTGAATCCTATTGAAAGACCATTGATATATTATTTTGTGACATGATTCCTATATATACATGTCTCCTTTATGTTGTTGAAAAAGAGAAAAAAAAGGTTTCCACCCTTTAAAAATTATGTCTATTTCTCCTACAAAATTCATTCCATTTTCAATCATCCACTTCCATTCTAATTCTTTCTATCTTCTGGGCAAAAGCTAAGTTCGGGTCAATCTTCCCGAGTCGTGTGCGATGACGGGATACTGGTAGAGCGGGGGTTTTACCACTAGGAGCATTCGGACAAAGTCTGCACATAGACCCGAATCAACTCTTAGGGCAGTGCTTCGTGCGCGACTTCCCCGGAGGCCGGTAACTTTAATTTTATTTATTTTTGTTTACAAAATTTTGAAGATAAAGACATATATTTCCAACATTGGGGTGGACCGCATAGGCTTTATTAGCGAAGAGGTGGAGATTTAGGGGTGGGGTAGAGAAGGGGGGTTGCCCAAGCCCGTTGGCTTGTCCGGCTTACCCCAGGACCGGCCCTGAGCGGCGACGACATGCATGTATGGCCCACATGATTAGTCCACAACAACTCAGAAGTGAGTAAGTGATAAAACTAATATAAAGACGATTATGAGAACTCCTAGTCAACGTGAGACTAAAAAGAAGAAGTTGATTTTTTCAATAAGAAGAATACAACAAATATATAATATTTTTAAAATTATGAATGTATTATTATAAAAAAAATTAATAGTAATTGTCACGTCCACGGAAATTCTGACTATGCTACTGTTTGTCACCTATATTCTGCTGAACCAGTGATCTTGTCACTTGTCGTTCATATCGAAACGTGCACAACGTATCCCCGACGTGTACGATTTGACGGATTCGAAATTTGTTGGGTTATCTCGTAGTTATCGCACCGTATCCGTGTCGATTCGAGATTCCTATAATATGTGTTTGTCTCTGTTGTTTGGTTGAACAACGGATTTATTTCGATATGAGACGCACATCTTCTTTGGTGGGGACTATGTATAATGTTTACCATTACTAAACAGTAGGCCTTGGGCTTAATATAATTAGAAAATTATTATGGGCCAATATGTGCAAAACTATTTTTCAGTTCTCATATTAATTCATGATTTAGTTTGAAGGTGGGGTCCAATATCGAAATGGGGGATTTCTACGTGGGTTTTCTAAAAATTCCAGATTTCTACAATACAAATAGGGCCGACTGCTAATATTGAGAATCAATAACGTACAATATTTATAGGGTGCTGTTGTTAACACTGCTAAAATATCATCATACACTACTTTTTATTTTTATTATTTTTATTTTAATTATATCCATGCATTAAATATGACATTAATTTGAGCATGCATGGAAGGAAAAGTGTAAGATGACATTTTAGGAGTGACAATAATGTCAATATATGGACAAATTTGAAATCTAAATGTTAGAAATTAAAGAGAAGTACATGATGACATTTTATGAGTGCCGCATAGTATTTATGTTAACCATAATCA